>PVKM010041362.1:0-13152 GCA_004027735.1 Carollia perspicillata
TCTGTTGCTGGGGGGAAAGCAGGGAAGTTTGACGATAGCTAGACCAGCTCCTAATTAATAATCAGGTCTCAAAGGGAGCTGCTGCCAAGTGTGTGATGAAGGGCTCAGCACTTGGCTTTGTCTTCAGCTTGATCCAGTTTAGCGTTTTAAAAAATATGCCAAATGCACATTGTGCAGCTTTATCTTTATATACGCCTTCTTTTTAAGTGGAGTTTTCTGTTTATCTCTGCCTTGTGTGGACTTTCCCCCCTTGTCGTTTTTATTATCTAACCAATGCATATTTATCATGGAAGAATTAGACCATCAGCTAAACAATGACTCAAACCACCACCACTTTGGCATTGTGACTGCTGATCAAATCCGCGGTGATAGCAGAATGCCAAAAGGCTCTTGCCAGATGGTAAACAACTTGGATAGAAGAGCCATGTCTGCAGCCAGGCACTGTAGGGAGGCACGAAGTGGGGAGTCACCCAGTTAGGACTTGGACTTGGAGCCCAGCTCCCAGCCTTGTTGGAGGTGCAGAAATCATTAGACTGGTTGGAACAATAAGGACATCCATTGGCCCACACAGCTGGAAGCTTCAGGATTGGCTTAACCCAGTGGTCTCTGTGATTCTCCTGGCCATGCCCACCCCCTGCACTAGTGTCATCCTCAGGCTGACAGTGAGATAGGTGGCTGTGGCACCCCCAAACCTCACATCCACATGTGACAATGTCAGTGGACGAGACTGTCTCCTGCTGAGGCTCTCTCTAAAGAGTGAAGACAGTATTTGCTGAAGCCAGAAAACAATTTCCCTTGCACCTTTTTGATCCAAATTAGTGCTCATTTCTGAACTAATCCTGTGGCCAACAGGATGCTCTGTACTCACTGGCTCAGGCCTTGGTTCTCCTACTGGAAACTGGGGTACAGTTTCCATGATTAGCTCAGACTAATCAAGCCCTGCCCTGCAGATGTATGGAGTGGACATAGGGAAGTCAACAGCAATTGTTTGGCGTTGGACAAGTGACCCACTCCTCTGAGCAACACGACTTCTACTTATAAAATAGGAATAATCATATACATTTTGTGGTGGACAGACCTGAGGTAATTCGTATGAAATGAGAGAACACTGAGCTTGATACTTAGTAGGAGCTCAATAGGTGAATAAATGTTTGATGAATCCATCAATTAATTAATCAGGTTTCCAACGGTGGCAATGACCAAATGGATTAACAGCCCTCATCCCTCTCTCGCTGGACATTTTAGGGCAGGTGATTTAAGAAAGTTCTAAACAGAGTTTAGCAGATCAAAATTTACCTACACTTGAGTAACCAAATCTGGCTTAGTTGATGATGAAGAGCTTGGGTTCTGTGGTTAGACTCCCTGGATTTGAATCCAGAATTTGCAATTTACTGGCTGAGGAAATGTGACTTTCTCTCTTCCATCTTCAATTTCCCCCTCCATGAAATGGGTCAATAGGAGGCAGTACCCATTAAACACCATGCATAGGATATGAATTGTTCTAAACAATGTACAGGTAGGATTTCATTTCATCATTCCTACTACCCCATCATCCTAGCACTTTTACTACAAGGTGTGTCCAGAAAAGTACAGCCACTGTTAACATAATGAAAATGGTTTGCACAACATTGATGTAAACTGTCAATCAAGGAGAGTGGACTGGAACGTACATACATGAACAATGACGACTTCACTGCACTAGTCAGTGGGGGCGGTAGACACCATTGAGTGAGCATGTGTACTGTGTGGCTGTCACATTAAAAATGACTGAGTGAGTAGAGCAACAAATCTGCATCAAATTTTGCATTAAGTTTGAACACTCCTCCACGGAAACTAATCGGATGATTCAGAAGCCCGCTGCTATGGACAACTGGTGATTGGCTGCTTCATCACAACAACGCACCTACTCATGCATCACATCTTGTGCAGAGTTTTTAGTAAAACATCAAATCACCCATGTGGCTCAGCCCAGATTTAGCACCCTGTGACTTCTGGCTTTTCCCAAAACGAAAATCACTTTTGAAAGGGAAGAGATTTCAGACCATTGATGAAAATATGACAGGGCAGCTGATGGCAATTGGGAGAACCATGTGAGGTCCCAACGTGCCTACTATGAAGGGGACTGAAGTATCACTGTCCTGTGTACAATGATTCTTGTATCTTGTATCTTCTTCAATAAATGTGTCTATTTTCCACATTACATGACTGGGTACCTTCTGGACAGACCTCATGTGTACCTCAGGGGGGTTTTAGGTTTATTAAATGATATAATGCCTGTACAGGGCTCAGCAGGCTCTATAAATATTATGAATATTATTTGTCACATGTAGTGATGAGATATCTTTACTTAAGCCCAAAACTTCCACCCTACTGTGAGGGAAATCTTTCCCTTAAATTTGATGTGCTTGTATGACTGTTGGTTCTCCTGTCCCCAAAGAAAAAGTCCAGTTCCTTCCCCAATTCCACACTCCACCTCTCATCCCACTTCACCCACAATGCTCCAGGCCTCCATGCTCTCGATCACTCCTTCCTCTGCACCCCGGACCACTGGGCAGAGCTCTCCATTAGCGTGGACTGTAACCCATTTCCGCTTCATGTGTTTACACCCATGTTTCCCTCTGAGTCCTGGGATGGACACCACGTCCCCGCCATCTCGCTTCCTACAGTGCTTCATGCAAAGCTGGCACATGATACGAACTCAGTAGATGTTTGTTGAATGAATCACTGAATCACAGTTAGGACAAGTACCTATTGAGCACCGGCTGGGTGCCAGGCACCACCCTAGGTGCTTTGTGTGCTGTATTATGGCTATGGTTATAAGTGGCATGTGATTCAGACAGGCTTAGATAAAAAGGAGGGAAATATATAGGACCATATAACCTGACTGGTGGTTATGTAGTGTTGGCTTTATAATTGTATGTATTGCACATATACATGTAGATTTATGTTTTATTCAGTCTTCTGTATGTACATACTCATCATCTGTATGTATAATATCTTAATTTTTACTTATTTTACTTTTGAAGCTTCAAAACAAAGTTGAAGGCAGAAATCTCATTAATGATAAAATCATAAAATTAAATGAAGCCTCATGATATTTGAGAATATCAAAATGTGTCATTAAATTTTAATATTTTTAAAATGTTTAAAATATAACATCATAAAGAAATGTTCTAAAATAATTGTTGGACACACTGGAAGTGCTGGCTGTAGCAAATATATGAGATGAAGAGCATAACAGAACTGGAATCTTAACTCTGAGGAATTATTCAGACCCTTGCGCTTGGAATTAGACGCTTCTCAGCTGAGTGACCCCCTCGCTGTGGGTGGATTATTTTTCTCTCAATTATGGGAGCATTCTGAGATGATAAACAATACTGCATTGTTTTTTCTGTCTGGAGAAAACTACATGGGTATTAAAAAGTTGCATCACTGGAAGAAAATGAATTTTGACCTCTCTGGTCATTTCATCCTGACCTCTTTCTCAGTAAAACTTTTGGTCAAGGTAGGGAAAATCTAGGCCCAGAACTGAATTCCCAGCTGAAATCCAGTTCCATTTGGACTGTTGTAGACTATTCCTCATTCTGAGCTGCTTGTGTGTGTCATTTGATCAGAGTGTTGGTGGCCAAGGAGTGCTGGTGGCTGGTGATCTTGTTGTCCACACTTCTAGCCACACCCTCATTTTCCAGACTATGAGTTCTTGAAGGGACCTTGTCACTTTCACGTCCGTATCCCCAGCCATTACCTGGACGGCTGACACAGTGGAGGTGCCCAACTGGGTGACAGTTGAGCCTGGTTCTTTTGAGCAACAAAGGCTGTAGACTATGTCAGCACTCCTTTCTCCACCTTTGACATTCCACACTGGAGAGCCAGGGCGAGATTGAACTTGGAGACCTGGTATTTGGCAGCCAGGGCCTGAGCATGAACTTGGAGACCTGGCATTTGGGGAGCACTCAGATAAATCCAAAGAATGCCAGGGCCAGAGGGAAACTTGAAAATCATCTGGACTTACATTTTCCTTTTGCAACTGAGAAAAAGAAGACCCAGAGGGGTGAAGGGTCTTACCTAATATGGCACATGGGGTACACGGTGAAGCTGGGACTAAAGCTCATATCCCTTGGCTTCCAGCCCAATCTTCCCCTCCTTTGTCACCAGGCTTCCCCCGCTTGGAGGGATATATGCCTGTCTTTTTATCCTGGCACAGAAAGTTTCCACGCTACGAAACACCATGCCACCTCCAGGAAGGGGAGCCTGCTGCCAGCCTGCCTTGGGAGAGCTCATTTCTCAGGCTCACAGCTTTTGACATAAACAACTTGGGCTCAGTGGGGGATGTCCCTTACAGGGAGCAGTCAGGCAGGAATTGCCCTTCTCTGAGAGCTCTGACTCACTCCTTCCGCAGCCTGGGTTTTTTTTAGCCCCAGCTTTCTGAAGGAGGAAACCAGAACATGATCAAGGATCCTGTGGGAAGAGCCTGGGGATCTCCAGTCCTCATTGGGGGCCTCGGGGAACACCTCACAGTTCTCTCGCTGCTTTAGAAGTATACAGCCAAGGGCTACCATAGATTGGGGCTGCCAGCCTGGCCGGGTTATGGGTAGGCCCCACTTCAAGAAAACCCACTCTCTGGAAATGATAATCAGGCAAAAAGATTGAGCATGAGGTTGATTGTTGACCCAGCAAAGAGTTTATGCACTTTCTTCTCTGAATGTGGAATTGTAGAACAGGCAAGCCTATGGAAGTCCCTGCTTCCATTTAGGAACTCTAAGACCTTGGGCTTGGGATGAACTTTTCTGAGATTGGGAAGCTGGGGGAGGGACTGTAAGGGAAGGAGCCTTGGTCTTGAAAGAAAAGTGGGGAGAGGAAAAAAGGAGTTACAGGTGGAGGAAAGGGCACATGCAAATCTCTGCAGGTGTGAAAATGTGTGACCCGTGCAGGGAGTGGTTTGGAAAGGGCTGCAGCAAAGCGGGGAGACAGGTAGGGTCCAAAGCAGCCTCCTCACTCTTCCTGTAACACGTCATTTATATTCCTGCCCACACACTTGTCCATAAATCAACTCTTCTTTGCAGGAACAAGTATAAAGGACACATGGACAATAAAGGGGGAGTAGAAATGGAAGGGAGGTGGGGAGGGCTGGGGGGCTGGGCTGGGGTGGGGGAAGTGGCAGAAAATTGTACTTGAACAACAATTAAAAATGTGTAAAAACCATTAAAAAAAGAGGAAAAAAAACCCTCTTCTCCACCTACCAAATCCTATCCATCACCCACATATGTTCCATCTCTCCAAGGGAGCATTTCTTACTGCCCCAGGCCACAGGCCCCCTCAACTGGCCTCTGTCAGCCCTTGGCCTTTGCACTGTGTGACCAGTGTTATTTTTATCCAGAACAGAAACAAAAGTTATTCTCATATGAGTTTTTATGTCTCATCTGTTCTCACTCTCCCTCCCTGTCAGTTTTCAAGGTTAGCTGCTAAGTTTACAAATTACTGCAAGCTTAGAGGTTGACAGCAACACCCACAGATTAGCTCACAGTTCTTCAGCTCAGATGTCCAGCTGCAGACAGCACGGCTGGGGGTCTCTTCCCAGAGTCCCACTAGGCTGAAATCAAGGCATCAGTGGACTTTGTTCCTTTTTGGATGCTGGGGGTGGGCAGTGAAATCCACTCCTAAATCCATTGAAGTTGTTGGTCAAAATCATTTCCTGGTGGTTGTAGGACTGAGGTCCCCCCCTTTTTTTTTTTGTCAAAGACTTCTCTTAGCTCCTATAAGTCACTCACATTGCTTGCCATGTGACCCCCATAGGTGGTTCACAGCCCGGCTGTTGCTTCTTCCAGGCCAGCAGGAGCACATCTCTCTCATGTCGTCCTCAGTGACCAGCAGGACAAAACCCTCTGCTTTTGTTTGTTTTGTTTTGTTTCCTTTGCCATAGGGCTTGTTATTTTGTTAAAATAATGCACATTATAAATATAAGCAAATGCACATTATACACTACATAAAAGATTACAACTTGAAAGTTATAAATTATGCATATTATAGGCATGCCTCATTTTGTGTGCTTTGCAGAGATTGTCTTTTTTACAAATTGAAGGTAAGACCCTCCACCAGCAAAAGGATTATGACTCACTGAAGATGCAGATGATGGTTAGCAGTTTTCAGCAATAACATATTTTTAAGTTAAGGTATGTACATTGGGTTTTTTTAGACATATGCTATTGCATACTTAAGAGACTACAGTATTATGTAAACATTACTTTTATATTCACTGGGAAACCAAAAACATGTGTAACTGGCTTTATTGTGTTATTAGCTTTCTTGCAGTGATCTGGAGCAGAACCTTCAGTATCTCCAAGGTATACTTGTGCACCACTTCTGACAGTTTCAACGGTTTGTTCCTGAAAAAGGTGATAGCAATTCCTATTGCCATCAGCAATGTTTGAGAGTATGTATCTCCCCAGACCCATACTAACAATTAAATATAAGGGCTTTAAATTTTATTCTAGTCTGTTTGGAGAAAAGCGATGATGTTATCATTTTTATTATAATTATCATTTTAACAGGGACTTTCATGTTACTGTGAAATTTATCATTTTCACGTGTTTCTTGGTTATTTGTACTTGTTTAAATGGCTTATTGTTTTTTGACTCATTTTTCATTTGGGTTACTTATCTTTTCTTGTCTCCTTGTTAGAGTTTTTTTTTTTTTTATTGTAGATATTAATCACCAAAGTATCATTACTGAACCACTTTTTTCAATTCATCTTTGGTTTTATTGCCATAAGATTTTAATATTAAAAGCTTAAATATATCTACATATTTTTAATAACTTCTGACTTTCCAATCTTAATTAAGATCTCTCCTGCCTTTGGTTGTACACATAGTCTTTTAGATTATACTGTAAAACAATTATTATGGTGTAATATATCTGGAAGTTTTCTTTAATGGTTTGAGAGCAGGATCCAGTTTTATTTTCTTCCATTTGGACAACCATAGTGTCAGCATCATGTAGTAAATTACCCACCCTTTTTCATGTGGTAAAATAACTTTAGTCAAATATTAAATGATCATATACAGTAACATCTTTTGGAGTCTACATTTATTCCACTAATAAGTCAGTCCATAGCTATGTCCATGTTGGATTTGTGAGAACCCTCTGCTTTGAAGAGGCTCATTTTGTTAGGTCAAAGCCCCTTTGCATGATCTCTCTTTCTCTCAATTAGCAATAATCGGGCCTGCAATAAACCTCATTGGCTATGACCCTGCCAGCTGTCAAAGCTGCCATCTCCTTTCTTAAAGTCATCATGCATGTAGCATAACCAATTCACAGGAGTAGATGCCAGGATGCTGGCAGTCCCAGGCATTGCGTAGGGCGCATGCCCCAGGAGGTGGGGATGCTAGGGGACGTCTCAGAATTCCGTCTACCACCCTCCCAAGCTCCTTGTTATGGAGGAAGGATGTTCACTTTTGGGCTCAGTTTCTGAACTCTCCTTTGCAATCTGAGAAGTGGACAGATTTCCACCCAGAAGCAAGTGAGAGCTGGAGCCACACTTCCTCTCCCAGCAGGTGTTAGGATGTGGAGAAGGCCAGGAGCGCAGGCTTCCTGAGAGAAAGTGGGGCCTGTGAACAGCAAGACTGAAGGAAGAGGAAGTCACAGGAAACGGGGAAACAGCTTATGAATGAGGAGATGGGCCGATGAGAGAGGTAAGGTTTGGGGCTGCTACATGCCTGGGAAACTGGGGGAATGAGGCAAGAAAGAATCCTGGCTGGACTTCAGGTAAAGGTTTGGTAGGAATATGAGAATGAGAAAGGGAATTGAGAGAAATAGTGAAAAAAAGACTTTAAGAAGCACTACTGGGACATTCTTTAAGAGAACCAAGTAAAAATCTAAATTTGCTTTTAATGATATTTGTTATGGGACGGTCTTTCCTTGAATGTGACTCTGTGCAGAGACTGAATACAGTGACTTATATTCCATTGTATGTGTAGGTACCTTATCTCACTAGTTGAGTTAGAAGCAGGGCTGCTCTATAATGTCAACAGAAATACTGAGCAGCAAGGTAAGGGAGAGGCACAGAAATGTGCCACCCAACATCATGAGACAGCCTTGTCTACTTATTATACAAAGGACATGGGATCTCCTTCCCAAAGTCCTGTCCCAATGCCAGACTTCTGCACTTCTACCTGGGAGCTCTTCAAGGTCAGGGGCTGTGTCTTGATGGTACTTATGTTGCCTCGTTCCTAGCACAGAGTGCATATATGAGAAAACATGCCTTGCAACCAAACCTATTGGACTAATAAATATAATAGCTAACATTCACAAAGTTTGTGCAGCTCCATTTCAGTGTTGACGTCCTATTTGCACGACCCCGAGACTTCCCTGGGAGAGGAGACTTGTGGCAGGCCTCATTTCCCAGAAGTCTCAGCTTTTAGTCCGATAAGGGAAGCCCCCAAAAGGTGTCTTTCTACATCTGTTGATTCTCAGTTGGCTCCAGCTCAAAATAATCCTTATGCCAAATTGGCTTACCTCAATCCTCATTTAGTTTTCCCAGGAACCCTGAGAGAGCAGTGGTATTATATCCATTATGTTAGATGAAGAAACTGACAGTCAGAATAAGTGCATCCACCGTCCTCTTCTCTTACTTGACCTGAACTGTTGATTCTTGGTTTAGCTGTAGACATATTAGAAATAATTGGATAACAAAAGATCTTGTGGGAGGCACTGGAATTCCTAATGCTAAGATCTAGAGAAAATGAGCTAATCCTCTTGGATAGAGGTGCCTTTAGAGGCTATTAAGATACAGCACTCCTTACTGACTTGCGCTTTTCTAGGTAAAAAAAAAAAAATTGAATTAAACTTGATTATCTCTTCTGCTGCTCTCTTTCTCCATATTAATAGTTTAATGGGCATGATAGGTGTTGGATGTGAGGCTTGGGGCTGTTTACAGCAACTGGTGAAGTACTTAACATCCTAAAGCAATTACCTGTCTGGTGTAGAGAACCCCAGAGACCAGAAGAGCAAGAGATGGATGGGATGTCTGATCATGCTGATATTCTGGAAAAAAGAGAAATGAAGTAGCTTTCTGCTGGTTCTTCTTCAAACTCCCTGACCTCTCTCCTTTACTTTTACCGGTATCTCTTTCTTTGCTGACCCCTTAAATGTGGATGTTCCCAAGGCTGATCTTTGGCCATCCCCTTCTCCAGTGCCGTATGCCCTCCATGAGCCATCTCTTCAGTCCGGTGTATTGGGAAGCAAGGTAAGAGAACCCAGAGGAGGAGCATAAGAACCCAAGTCACCCAGGAGTGGTACTTAAACATATGCCTGCCCTTCCTGCCCCCACTTCCCTCCCTCCCTCCTTCCCTTCCTTCCTTTCTTCTTTCCTGTTTTTGTGGGAAATCCTGAAATTCCAGCGTCATTAACCTCAGAAGGGTTCTTTGGGGGTATCCCAGCCTTGCCCAGAGTAGAACTAGAGTCAGTGAACTCCAGAAAAAGAACTGTGATTTAAATACGGTCAGTCCTCCCACTGAATGGACCCAGATGCTTTCAAAACCCTACAGATGTTCCGGAAGGCTTTGGAAGCCATAACTTCTGAAGCCATAAAGGCCCCATAACTCTCGGGATGAATTTCAAATACTATAGTATGATATTTGAAGCTGCTAATAACCTTTCCACCTCTGCCCACTGCTCCTTACCTCCACCCTCTATGCTCTTGGGGTCTTGCTATTTCCAGAATATTCCATGCAGGTCAACACATTTGTGCTTTTGCACAGGTACAACTACACCAGTCATTAGTACCTTCTCTCTACAGCCATCCCTGATCACACGTTCAGACTGAATTGTTCCTGGTGTATTCCCCAGAACGTTTTATAGGAAACATCTTTTATAGAACCTTTCCCACTACATCATGTTCTATGTTTATCTCTTTCAGTAGACTTCTGAGAACTCCTTGAGCAATTGGACCAGGTCTTATACACCTTTGTATTCATGAAGTTAACACAGTGCCTGGTACATAGTAGATGCTCAATAAAAGCTTATCGACTTACATTGAGGTAGAAGAGCCATTGACTCCTCTCAGCTTATATTTCTCACGTTCCTTATTTAAAACAACCCTTCATTTATCTTCCTGCCTGTGGATTAGGACATAAACCTGTTTGTAAAATTGTAATGTGCTGTACATATAGGGCAGAATCATGGCTACAATTCACTGGGCAATAGAAAAAAAGACATTAGGTACCTGAGCATTATTTAAGCCTATTTTTTAGATCCCTGCCAAAGCAGGAGAAATACTGAATAATCTTTAGTTTCTGTCCCATATTTACCACTTGCCAGCTATAGTAGATGGTAAAAATAAACAAAAATCATTCTATCCCTGTATTTTCCCCTTTGAAGATGACCTTGCAGCTTCTCCCATAAAAAAGTAGAGGGAATTCCCTTACACTTTGAATATAACCTTGATCTTATGATTTGCATTGACCAATAAAGGAGAAACACAGATTGAAATCACTTGAACATTAGTATGCCCCATGGCTCTTGGGAACTCTGTGACAACTGCTTTATGAATAAGCCCAGGTTAGTCTACTGGAGGCATATAGGTCAATCATCTCCATCCCCCCCAGCTGACAGCCAGCACCAACTGTCAGACCTATGAGTGAGACCATCATAGGACAACTAGTCCTCAGCTGACCTGTCAGCTGGCTGCAGCTGCCTGAAAGAGCCCAAGCAAGACCAGCAGAAGAACGGTCCTAAAAATCACAAGTCAAATTGCCAACCCACAGAAACAGCCAATAAATGGTTGTTGTTTAAACTACTAAGTTTTGGGATGGTTGTTATGTAACAACAACTAACTGATACATTAGCTGTGTGACCTTGAAGAACTCATGTCCCTGCTTCAGATTCCTTATAAATAAAAGTATACAGCATCAGATTCCTTATAAATAAAAGTATACAGCATCTCCATCCTGGGTCACAGGACTGTTAAGAATGTCAGTTGAAATATAATTTTAAAATCTCACCCTAAGAGCCCTGAAACACCAATCCAAAGGAACCTATGTACCCCAATGTTCATAGCAGCACAGTTTACAATAGCCAAGTGCTGGAAGCAACCTAAGTGCCCATCAGTAAATGAGTGGATCAAGAAACTGTGGTACATTTACACAGTGGAATTCTACGTAACAGAGAGAAAGAAGGAGCTCCTACCCTTTGCAACAACATGGATGGAACTGGAGAGCATTACACTAAGTGAAATAAGCCAGATGGTGAGGGACAAATACCATATGATCTCACCTTTAACTGCAGCATAATCAACAAAAGAAAAACAGCAAACAAAATATATAACCAGAGACAATGAAATTAAGAACAATCTAACAATATCCAGAGGGGAGGAGGGAAGGGGACAGCGGGGAGAAGGGTTTACAGGAACTACTATAAAGGACACATGGACAAAACCAAGGGGGACGGTGGAAGCAAGGGAGGGAGGGGGGATTGGCTGGGGTGGGGGAAAAATGCAGACAACTGTAATTGAACAACCATAAAGTAATTTAAATATGTATATATATAATTTTAAAATCTCTTTCTAAGTCGGGATTAATTTATAAACACATGACTTATTTGCATATGATTAATTAATGCACATATTCAGCACTGTTTCAGGTTGCCTTTGCAGACCATCTGTGCGAAATGTCCTTGGTCTTAGACCAAGTGTTCCCAGACCATGGCCAGTTGTTTTCATTTACTCAGTAATTCACATAGTCTGAAGAGTTAAGATTGAGACCCATTTGTAAGTGAATATGGCACTGCTGATGAGATCCAGGTATCAGAGGTTACTGACTCCAAGGGCATGTCTGAACTCTGGGGACTGTCCAGAGGAAAACTGAGATCCAGAATTTGTCTAAGTCCCAAGGAATTCTTTTAAGGACTACCAAGAGCCACCGAACTGTCAATATTCAAGTGCTTTTCAACCCGTGCTCCCCTCACATTGCTACTCTCTCAATGATCAGTGCACATCGCATGGTCAAGCTTATTTTCAAGGACTAAACAGTCTCCACTTCTTAACAGGAGGAGCTGCAGGTCACCTTGCAGAGGGATGAGAATACAGGGATAGGAGGAACGTGTGTTGAAATACATCTTCAGTACTAAGTAACATAATAAATCACTTCTACATCTACTATCTCAGCAACCTTGAGAAACTGGATATTATCCCTGTCTTACAAGTGAGGAAATAAAACTCAGAGCAGAAGAGGGGTGGGGAAGTGGGGACTTGTTTCAAAAGCCTCAGGCTTAATTCGGTGTCTGGATGCAGGCAGTAAAACCCACACAGCTGCTGAGTGGGAGCAGGAGCAGTGATACTAGGGCAATGGGGGGTCCCAGCTGGACGCCCACACCCTTGAACTCACTGCCAGAAAGGTCCTAAATTAGTCATGAGCACTCTGGCAATAGACTGGTAGGTCTATTTAAAGCTGAAGCTCTCAGGGTGAGCTGAGGACGGCAAAAGATACATGACTGGGAGGCTTAAGCACTTCCTGGGGAGTAAACGGTGGTTGAGGCCACATCTTATTTTTCCCTCGCAACCTCAGCACCTAGCACAGGGCTCGGCATTGATGGGGGCGCACAGTGAACGAGAGTGTGCTTTGGGATAACTACTTCGCCCTTTACTCATCATTTATTCCTACACCATTTAAGGAGCATTTGTTGCACTTGTATATGCCAGGCAGTGACAATACACAAACACATAAAACCTAGCGTTACAGGTTGAATTACGTCTCCTTAAAAATGTATTTTGAAGTCCTAACTCTCCCCTCGCCTGTAAATGCGACCTTATTGGAAATAGGGTCTTTGCAGATATAATCAAGTTAAAATGAGGTCGTACTCCAGTCGGGTGAGCCCTACTCTAGTGACTGATGTTTCTATAAAAGAAAGGAGAGGGGGATTTGGACGCAGAGACACAGGCAGAAGAGCATGTGACGGAAGCAGAAGCTGGACTGATGCACTTGCAAGCCAAGGAACACCAAGGATTGCCAGCGATGGCCAGAAGCTGGGAAGAGGCAAGGAAGGATCCTCTTCTAGAGCCTTCAGAGGGAGCATGGCCCCTACAGACACATCTAGCCTACAAACTGTGACAAAATATATTTCTGTTGTTTGAAGCCAGCTTGTGGTACTTTGTTATGGCAG
>PVKM010041363.1:0-13152 GCA_004027735.1 Carollia perspicillata
CCCCCCTCTGAGTACTGGGATGCGGAGGCGCTGGGATGCAAGCCCTGCCACACCAAGTGCTTCCGCTGCACAGGGCCCGCCGAGGACCAGTGTCACACCTGCCCGCGGCACAGCCTCCTTCTCAGTGAGTCGCCTTCCTCGGAGGTGGGCTTTGTCTATCCCTCCATCTGGGAAACTACTTTTCATAATGCTTGGCGGCCAGCAGATATGTGTGCCTTTCTTTTTAACTTTTTACTTTGTGTCTAAAACAGTTTCAAACCTACAGTAAAAATGGAAGAGTAAGGACAGTTCAAGACCACCACACATATGCCCCTCACCTACCTCATCCTTTTAATCTTTTACCCCATTTGCTTTACCATTTTCTTGTGCTCATTTCCCCTCTCTCCGTGTGTATGCATACATAATTCACAATACGTTTTTTCTGGACCATCTGAGGATGTGTCGTATACATCACGGCTGCATTCCCACAAATACTTCAGTATGTATTTATTTCCTAAGAATAGAGATTCTTTCTCACATAACCACAGCGACTGGTTGTCAACTCTAGTTAATTTAACATTTATACAATACTTTAATACACCACCCAAATTACAACTGTGTCAATTCCCCTTTAGGGGCCACGTCTCTTCAGCCTTTTAGTCTGACACATTCCACAGAGGAATACTGCATAGATGATGCCATGTCCTTCTGAAGGCACACGGTGTTCACACGACCCTCTGTGGTGATGTTAATGCTGGTCACCTGTTCAGGGCACTGTCCAATGTCTCCACTTCGTAGTTCTTGTTTTCCCCTTGTAATTAAAGAAGCAGTCTGTGGAGACACACTTTGTGAACATGTAGATATTCAGCTGCTCATCAGAATTTCTCCTTGTCCTGGCCAGTTGGTTGGAGTATCATCCCACGACTGAAAGGTTGTGGGTTTGATTCCTGGTCAAGGCACATGCCTGGGTTGAAGGCTCAGTCCTTGGTCTGGGCATGAATAGGAGGCAACTAATCGATGTTTCTCTCACACTGATGTTTCTCTCTCTCTTCCTCTCTCTCTAAAAGCAGTGAAAAAAAAGTCCTCAGGTGAGAATGAAATAATTTTTCCCCTTGATTTAGCATCTGTTGATTAATAAATCTTGAACAAAGTATGTCACAGTCTGGGCTTGGCCTCCTCCACAGGTCACCTATGAAGGTTATTGCTAATATGAGGCAATGCCCTCAGGTTTCCAAGGATACCGTGATTAGGCTTAATCATGGAAGAAAAAAATGAAACAAAACTCTACTCAACTGAAAGAAGGAGCAGTGGAGGGGTATAGAAAAGAGAGACAAAAGAGAAAAATATGCTAAAGACCTGGAAAACATTAAAATTCATCTCCCCAACCCAGTAGAGCAAACCTGAGAAGCAAGACACTCATAAAAATACGTGACAATGTCTCCTCTTCTTGTTGAGATGTCATCAGCCAGGGCACCATTCCCTGGCTGAGACACAGGGACAGCTATCCTCATACCATTCCTGATCACCTCCCAACAGAAAACACTCCAAGACATCAGTCTTCTCTATCCATCCATCTTAGCTCCACTTACACAAATCCCAGTGAACTGTCTTAGAAGTTACTGCTTCATAAGAGCATTCCACAGCCTGGATGGCGTGGCTCAATGGATTGAGCGCTGGCCTACGAACTAAGAGGTCACTGGTCTGATTTCCTGTCAGGGCACATGTCTGGGTTGCGGGCCAGCTTCCTCTTTGGGTCCATGCGAAAGACAACTAACTGATGTTTTTCTCACACATCTATGTTTCTCTCCTTCCCTTCCCCTCTCTCTGAAAATAAATAAATAAAATATTTTCTTAAAAAAACATGCCAGATCTTTGTATCATACCAATCACCAAGACCTTCTTTTTTAATTATCCTCAACTTAGAGTGCTACCAGTGATCACCTTGGGTGATCACACAGACAAGAAGACGTCTTATCAGTATAAGGCGGTCTTCTCTTGAACCAGGGATACAAAGCAGGCTAGAACTCAGACGTCAGTGTTAAGGTAAAATACAGAACACACTGTGTAACCTTGCACGCAGTCCCTCAAGGGCTGGTCTTCTCATATTCTCCCACCCCATCCCTCAGCACGGCCCTTTCAGGCTAGGCATGAACTGGATGATTCTTCCAAAGGCTGTGGCAGACTGAACAATACTGAACACCCCAAAACAAGACTCACCCCCTAAAAATGTACCCATTGCAATCCCAAGACCCTGGGGATATGTTACCTAACATGGCAAAAATGATTTTGCAGATGTGATTGGTGACTGCACTAATAGTCTTGATTTGGGAGGATTATCTTGGATTATCACAGGGGTCCGTATAAGAGGGGGCAGCATTGTCAAAGTTAGTAGTTCACAGCTATGTGACGTCAGAGCAGAAGAACAGAGAGAGAGAGAGGGAGAGAGAGAGAGAGAAGATGCTGTGTTACGACTATGAAGACGGAGGAAGGAGCCACAAGCCGAGGAGAGTAGGTGGCCTCTGGAAGCTGAAAAGAATGAAGAAACAGACTCTCCCCCAGAGCCTCTACAAGGAACATGCAGCCCTCTGGACCCATTTCAGAATCTGGCCTCCAGAACTGGAAGATAATACAGCTGTACTGTTTTGAGCCATTAAGTCTGTGGTCATATAGAAATATTACAACAGCAACAGAAAACTTATACAGAGGAGTTTCATCTTTAAGGGATTAAGGACTCCCCCTAGTGAACCAGATACATCAGCCGGACAATGAACCATTGTCAAAATCCATCTTTAACAAAATAGCCACCAAACAAACACTGAATGGGGACCTGGCCCTGTGCTAGGTGATGGGAAAGAATGACATGACCCTGCCTTCAAGCAGCTCAGAGAGTCTCTCAGTACAGAGGATGAACCCACTGCAGCTCTAATATGATTTAGCTTCTCCACTAGTGCCTGTGCTTGCTGCTGACTGGAGCTACAGAAACAACTGGCTCATGCTCTGGTCTAGACTTGACCAGTGGCTCACACCGAAAACCCAGGAGAGCCTGACTTGCATTCAGTGAGGTCAAGCTGAGCTGGAAGAAGTTGCCTCCAAGAGCTGCATGCTAAACTGTAAAGCCAGCAAATTTCCATTTTTTTGCTTTCTAACGGAATCACCCTCAATTTCCACCCCTAAATGTTGTTAAGGAAGAAGATAAGAATCAGTAGTTCCACTAGGGTTGGTGGAGGAAGGACAGGAATGGTGTGGGGCTGAACGGTTCAACTCCAATTCGCTCTCTGTACAGAGCAGAGGATTTAAGGTCGTTTTTCTTTTAAAGATTTACTTATTTATTTTTAGACAGATGAGAAGGGAGGGAGAAAGACAGGGAGAGAAACATCAATGTGTGACTGCCTCTTGCACACCCCGCCACTGGGGACCTGGCCGCAACCCAGGCACATGCCCTGACTGGGAATCGAACCAGCGACCCTTTGGTTCGCAGGCCAGCACTCAATCCACTGAGCCACACCAGCCAGAGCCAGAGGATTAATATTTTAATTGTTAAATACATGGGCAAAATAGAGTCTATCCTGACAGAAATGCTTTATATCTGGGCTCACGCAACTGAGAAACTGAAGTTTTCATTTTATTTCATCTTAAATTCACTTAAATTTTAAGAGCCACAGTGTGCAGGCAGCACAGCAGAACCGAGTGTAAAATCTGATGTGTATCAAAGGAAAGACACGCAAGACTCTCTAGAAAGTTGAAATCGTGGGAAGGCGTCATTACACGTTCTGCCTTCTTCGGTGAAACCTTGACTCAGCCCCTGCCTTAAATGTGTGCCCTCTCCTGGGGGCCCCCACACACTCTCTGGCTCATTTGGACAGACTGGTTTCTGTTCTGCCCAACATGGCCAGTCCACTCTGACTTCTGTTTTCTCTCACCTCCTAAAGGCCGTATGGTTGATTCTATTTCTTGGATATTCATCTTAGTTCCCAAGGATATCCATCAGCCCACAGGACACTGTCTCATCCCTCCTGCATCCCCCTCCCCCCCATCGTAGACAGTGGGGAGCATACAGAGGAGGTTTGGGAGACTTGTGTCACACTTGATACCAAGACAGACTCTTCCTTCCTTGGCAGACACAACTTGTGTGCAGGACTGCCCCGAGGACTACTATGCTGATGAGGACAGCCACCAGTGTGCCCCCTGCCACAGCTCTTGCAGGACCTGCGAAGGGAGACACAGCATGCAGTGCCTCTCCTGCCGACCAGGCTGGTTCCAGCTGGGAAAGGAGTGCCTGCCCCAGTGCAGGGAAGGGTAAGTTGTTCAACACACCTTTCCCTCATTTAATCCCATAACAACTCAGATCGCACTATCAGCAAACCCATTCTGCAGAGGAGGAAGCTAGTCTCAGAACACTAATATAGCCAGATTGAAGTCTCACTGCCAGGAAGGGACAAAGATGAGCGTCCACCCAGGCCTAACACTCTCTAAAGGATTTCTGCCAGTTCAGAGTAACAGAAAAAGTAAACAGGAGAGGCCAACAACTTGATGAGGGAACACAACGGGTCAGATTGTTAAATCAGACTCATGGGCCAAACTTCACCAAAAATTCAAAGGTTACAGGCAATCACAAGAAGTGAAGCATTCTTCCTTTAGAGAAATCCAAGGCCATGAATATAGGTTCTTTCTCTTCTGCATTCAGATTTGTTCAGATCACATTTAATATGTGAGGTCTAAGCAATGTATATGTAGCACCGCTTTCACAAAAGAAACAATTTCAGTTAAATATCTCCATTTAACTCTCCACTAATTCTCTAACCTGCCATGCCCCCCTTAAACCCACAACTAAGGTTTAGTTATCATAGGCAACCTAAACACAGAGGTGTATCCTTCTAAAAGCATTTCACAAATAAGAACTCTCTATTATTTTTCTGTCAGGAAATACTATTAGCATATTTATCAGAAAGTCTGCTGACAAGCATATTTGGAAGATGATTTGACTGGGTCACCCTTTTATACCCCCAGGCATCCCCAGTAAAAAGAAAGATTGACTACAGGCCTTTTGCTACCTCTTCCTTCCCAATAAGTAACCTAGAGCACTGAGAGTGTCCAGATCCAAACTGAAAAGCTGTAACCTTAAACTTTCCACACATGCTTTTGCCCAAATTGGCACATCTCTTTAGTTCTATAGCAATCACTGCTTGTATGACTCATTTTGGTACTGTAAGTGCCATGTGTTTTGATTTACCTCATTCATTTGCTCATTCATTGAACACATGCTTAATGAGGAACACCCTGTGTGTGTAAGATGAGTAAGTAATCTCCCTCAAATCAAGTCATTCCATATTCTTATGCAGAAGGGAGTATAATCCTGTGATCTAACTAGATTGCAGACAATGGAATTAAGAAGTCAATTTTTCCACTGTATGCGAATTTGCCCATTGGGAAGACAGGCATGGATTGTCATAAATCTTTTTAATGGAGAATAAATAGGGTGTTAATAAGGTATAAGTGGAGATACTTGACTGAAATTGTTCCTCTTGTAAAATCAATGATCCACACGCACTGCATAAATTTCGTATGTTAAGTCTCTTTGCCTTGGAAAGGCATGTATGTAATCGTCTGCACCCAGTCCCAACACGCGCAACTGTTTTAGTGTTTGACCTCAGAGCGGGATCTTAGAGGCCCCAGTTACTGTTTGTACCTATGCATGAGATCAGGCTCGAGAAATTCAGTCACCTTATGTAAAGAGTCATCAAGGTAAGCAGTGGCACTGTACTCTTCTTTTAATCTGATCCAGTAAAATCTCCACGTTCTTTCTTTCAGCATTACCCTTTTTTTAAACTGAATGTATTGGAGGTGACTCTGGTTAACAAAATTACACAGGTTTCAGGTTCCCAATTCCACAACACATCATTGGCACAATGTATAGTGTGTTCGGCACCCCAGGTTAAGTCTTTGTCCATCATAGCATTACCCTTTGATAATTTTTAAAGCCTGCTTGGTATTGATAAGCTTTTTACCCATAGGGTCCTACTGATTCTTTTTGTCTTCATAACATCAGTAAAGAATGTTTGTAGGCTGCTTTACAGTTTACATAGTATTTCCACTCACTATGTATCTTTTTTTTTAAATTTTTTATTTCAGTTGTTGTTCAAGTACAGTTTTCTGTCTTTTACTCCCATCCCAGTCCACCCCGCCCCGTGCTCCCCACCTCCCTTCCCTTTCCACCCCCCTTAGTTTTTGTCCATGTGTCCTTTATATTTGTTCCTGTGACCCCTTCCCCTTTTCCCCTGAAATTCCCTCCCCTCTCCCCTCTGGTTACTCTCAGCCTGTTTTCTATTTCATTGTCTTTGGTTATATTTTGCTTGCTTGTTTGTTTTGTTGTTTAGGTTCCTGTTAAAGGTGAGATCACTATGTATCTTTACTCTATGATTTGATTCTACAACTATCCTGAGGTTGATAGTATTCTCTCCACTTCACAGATGAGGAAAGCAAAGCTCAGAGAGGTTAAATGACTTAGTCAAAGTCACACAGCTACTTATGCATGGTGAAGTTAAAACCACAAATGAGATCTTCTAACTTCAATCCTGTGTATTCCCTCCATTCTGTATGGCTTTTCACTCTCCCCTGTTGCTTTCTCTTTGAAATCTTATATGATCTTTATCGACTCTTCAGTTTATGCTTTCTTTTGTTCTCTCATCATCTTGTCTCTCAAATACCTCAGAATTTCACTGAGTGATTCATTGTTATTGTTCTTCAGTAATTGTTCTTCGCTTAACTGCAGGAGGGGGAGCAAGGCTTCATTTGCCACAAGCTGGGCCACTGAGGTACAAGTGTACTCACTCAGATCAGTGACAGGTGGCTAGGCAGAGGCAGGCTCAGCATTTTATAGCCATGGGATAATTTTCAACAAGTTAGTACAACTAAAATAATCCTTAAAAAAAAAAAAAGGACCACTGGACCCAATAGTGGACCCAATAGCACCAGAGAAACCAAGGGCTGAACCTTTGGGTTTCTAGGATAACCTTGGAGTGCAGGTGTCCAGAGATGCCAAGATGGCTCCACTGACCCTCTAGAATTCATCTTTGACAATGATTCCTGTTCTCTCTCCTTTCTTATGTGAATTTTTAAATTTACCTTCAAATAATGCACTGCTTTGTTACAGCAGCACCTAACAGATAAGTTCAAATCATATTTCCCACTTTACTAGCAGTCTCACCTTACGCAAACTGTCTAAATTCTCTGAGCCTCAGGTTTTACACACGTAAAATAGAAATGTCGTAAGGTTTGCTGTGAGGATTAATCATAAAATTCATAATTATCACTAATACACATTAATTACTCATAATGTGTTGGGCACAGTTCTAACAAGTTTCTCAGTAACAACTTGTTTAACTTTAGGTACTTACTGTACATTACCCTGTATTACAGACCTGAGACACAGAGAGGCTGTGTGGCTTGTCCAAGGTCACACAGCTCATTAGTGGTATGGCTGGGCTTTGACCCCATCTAACCTAGTTTCGAAGGGCAAGCTCCTAACTGCCACACTCTAGCGTTTCATTTTTAGGTTCAATAAGATGAAAAATATTAGGTTTATGAAGTTCCCAGTGTACCGTTAGGTATATAGTAGTAACCTAATGAACAGTGATTATTGTTATAGTTAGCCTACAAAAATCTTTTCAATAGAAGTTACATCTGTTATTATGAAAACATCAACATCACTTGTGTCACCTGCTATTTCCAGATGGTTTTTAAATTGAGAAATTAGAAGAACCACTCAGAGGTACATTTAAAATGTCTTCCATTCTCTGATTCATTTGACACAGCTTAAAGCTTGAATTTTTCAAGTGGAGAAGCATAGGGGCGTATAGAAGACAAAGGTAGTTAATAATTATTGTGGCGCTACTACGTGTGATAAGAACAAGGTCTTTTCACGTGTGTTGTCTAACTTAATCCTCATAAATAGCAGGGCGAGACTGTAATGCCCCATTCACAGATAAGAAAACTGAGAATCTTTAGCTTTATTAGTATAGTTAGTAATAAATCTAATGAGTAAAGGTTGTGACTAAAGATTCTAAATTCTTCCAGCTTATAAATAAACGGACACTGCGTGACTAACCATGATTTTTCCGCCACACCCAACTTAGGAGCAAAGCTCAGAATTCAGTCTTTGCTTCCCTCCCTGGCTGCAGATATTACGCAGAAAACTCCACCGGACGGTGTGAGAGGTGCAACAAGAGCTGCAAGACCTGCCGGGGCCCGCAGCCCACTGACTGCCTGAGTTGCGATACTTTCTTCTTTCTGCTGCACTCCAAGGGAGAGTGTCGTCGCACCTGCCCAGAGCATTACTATGCAGATCAACGGACGAAGACCTGTAAGAGATGCCATCCGACCTGCCATGAATGCGAAGGTGAGGCTGCACCTATCATTTTGCATGTGTGAATGGAAAGGTACAAAGTTTTCCTTCCTGCTTAGCCCCTCTCTTTTTTCCCACCACCTTTAGTAGTTCCTCTTGCTTGCCAACCTCATAACCAATCCTGTCCCGCATGAGCACCCTCTGTATTCTCTCCGCGTCTGCAGCTGCCCTCTGACCTGGGCTACACTGCTGCCACACTGCTGCCTCTTCAGAGTCTCCCGTCCTCCAAGACCCAGACATGGGTATTGTCTCCTCCAGGGAGTGTTTGACACCTAGTCTGTCTTCCTTCTCCGCCTGCAGTGCATGGAATCTGCTGCCTAGCAAAATTTAATATATCTTCATTATTTCGACAGTTACTTCAGATATCTGCCTCAAACTCTCCCAACCTCCATTTCTGGTTTCCAGATACCTACTTATCTGCCCCTTAAAGTCAACATGTCCCAGAGCAAACACAGTCTGTGTTTCCTCTGAGCCTCACTCTTTCTGATAATGGGTCCACTCTCCAACCAACTGCCCAGGTTTGAAACCGTGAAGTTGTCTACCCCTTGCCTCCCATCCAACCTACCTACCCTCAACAATGGTAAACTTCAAGGTCTGTTAACTGTCTCTCCTAAACATTTCTCTACTCGGATATCCTTCTGCATTCTCACTATGCTCATTCTCTGTTCTCATCATCTCTAGCTGACTTTCTGAAATAGCCAGCATGACACCCTGGCTCTGGTGTTGAGCTCTTCCCCCAGGTCATCCTGTACAATAGTGCCAAAGTGATCTTTCTGAAATCCCTACCTGCTCATTTTTTTGCCATAGCTTGACATATAAATGTGATCATGATAACTTCTCAACATTCAGGAAAGAAATGCCTCTGTAGATTAAAAAAAAAAAGGGCCACATCCTAAACCTGACACGCTCAGGGGAGGCCTGCATGCAGGGCCCTACAAACTCAGAGACTGAAAGTAACCACATAGGATGGTCTGAACATAAGAATTCCTAACTAAAAAAGAACCATAACTGGTAGTCATGTCCTGCATTCTTTGACAAAGGTGAGTCTCCACTTTAAGTGAGCCTGTCTATCGTCTTTTTGCATCTAAGATAACGTAACTTTGAAATGTCAGTCATCTTCTTTTCCAGACTCCTCAAGCCACCAACTCCCTACACCAGAGCATGGAACCACAGAACCACTCATGGTGATCTTATCCCACAAATATCATCTCATGTGCTATAAATGTGAATTATTAACTATCCTGTATCCACCAATGTAAACAAAGTATGTGTTTCTCTATTTCTTCTTTTTATCCAATCCCAGAGATTTTCCCACTTTGCTTTCTCCTACCCGCTTAATGGTCACCAGTGGATTCCATGTAACTCTCCTTACATCTGCTCCTTTGAGCTCCTTTGAGCTCCTTTTATACATTGTAATGTCTAACATAAGATGCAAAACTGCCATTCACCAGAGCATTTTCTCAGTCCGTGGAGATTCTGCTGCCCGCCAACTGTCCGTTTGTCTCAAATTAACTCATAAAAATTCTCTACAGGTTTGGAGGTTTCTTAGGTCACTACCTCCTACAATATTTCAATTGCTAAAACTTTTGAGGTTAATACTGATAGCTGGTAGGGTACATTCCTGTTATCCTTTTCAAACCATGTGGGCTATTCCTAGCCCTTTTTCTATATACATTTTATCATCAACATTTCCTCTAGAAAGCCCTCCCTAACAACCTCCACCCTGTGTTCCTTCAGTACTCTGCGTTCATTCACCTGTTTACTAATTCAACAAATATCTACCCACAACGATGGCCCAGACAACGTCTGTACAACTGTCAACAAGACAGCCAAGGTCCCTGCAGCCCAGAAAGCATATTTTGTAATGGCTTACTTATTCTTTGTCCCTCACTATAGACTGAAGTCATCAAAGGTACAAATTATTGTCTTACCTTTGTAGCTCTAGCACGGAGCACTGTCGCAGGCGGAGGTGGCGGGTCACATGGGGGGCACCTCGGCAGACGGTGGCAGCACCAGACAGGGAGGTCATTCGTACCTGCTGGGATCCTGAGGGGACAGCCACGGGCTCCAGTCCATGTGGCAGTGGCCTGGGATTCAGGCAGAGGTCCGCGCCAGGCAAACGCCCCAGCTATGGCAGCGGCGACCCTAGTCCATGATTTGTCTCAGATCATGGAGCTGTGCCCTCTGTATGGCCTCCACCTCGAGCCAACACAAAGATGACCATCCGTGTGGCCCTTCCACAGCTGAAGCAGCAAGGAAGTCCACGTCCAACTGGGAGGTGATGGAAAGGGTAGCAAGCAAGGAGTTCTCTGCCTTCCAGATTTCCAACAGCACTGTGGCCTTCATCTGCTTCAAGGGTTCGGTGGAGAACAAGAGTCTGGACTAGTCGCCAGACTCCACGGCAGAACCATCCTCAAGGTGCGCGCCACCAAGCTCAAAATCGATGTGCGCACCAGCCATGACTGGGGCTCCTGCTTCTACGAAGCCGCAGGGAAAGGGGCCTTCAGGATCTCCCTAGACGGACTGCCCTCAAACCGGTTCTCCTGGTAGGAACCAGGTTCAGAGAAGCACAGTGAGAAGGTTCCAGTGAAGGTGTTTGCGATGCGTGGGGAAGCGTGGAACCTGGACATCCCGGGACTGGACCCCCACGGTGACAGACCCTGGGCCTTCTGAGGATGCCTCCCGGACCGCGCTTGCGCGGGCTTCACACAGGCCCAGAGCGCCTGCGCTAGGGGGAGCGCCGTACTGGGCGCAGCGTGACCCGCCTGCAACCTCGAGGCTTCTTTTGATTCCACCAAACCTGAGGCTGGTGCCCCAAGTAGGAAGCAGCAACCCAGGAGGCAGAAACTTCAGCAGCTGGAACAGCAAAGAGGAGAATAGTAAACGCTTAAGTAAACAGGAGGAAGAGACAGAACTAGAAGAGTTACAGAAAGAAAAAGAGGAGGAGTTTCACAAGAGGGAACAAAAACAGAGGGACCGTAAACTGCATTGTTGCGTAAACTCCATTGTTGCAATAAGAAAGGGCCCCGGAAGCTACAGAGGAGCAGGGAAAGCTACAAGAAAAGATCAGACTGAAAGAGAGAAAGGTCCTGCTGGCCCACCAGATCCTGCAGTCCCTCGAGCTGCCTGGGAGCGGTGGAACACTTGGTCTGGATCTTCTGCACGGAGCTGCCTCGGCCAGCGCGGGGCTAGGGACCCTGCGTTTCCGAAAAACGCAGCCAGGCACAGCCTCTACTTTCTTCTGCTGGTTGCAACCACAATCTAAAGAAATGTCTTCATACAGAGAAGGGGGCAGAAAACTGGAGAGAGTGACCCTCAGTGATATAAACATTAAATTACTCTTAACTAGCCCTGGCTGGTATGGCTCAGTGGATTGAGTGCCAACCTAGGAACAGAAGAGTCGCCCCTTTTGTTCTGGTGGTAGGCTCACGTGCCTGGGTTGCTGGCCAGGTCCCCAGTAGGGGTGGTGGGAAAGGTAACCAGTCTGCGTGTCTCACACATTGATGTTTCTCTCCCTCTCTTTCTCCCTCCTTTCCTTTCTCTCTAAAAATAAAGTCTTTTTAAAAAATTACTCTTAGTCAGAAAATGCCTAGACTAGGGGACAATCTACACTACCCTGGAAATGAGCACATGCTAGTCAAACCAGTCCTAGCATTTTTTTTTACCTATCTCAAGGCGTGGTTTTTCAACAGTATCCAGTAGAAATATAATGGAAGCCATACGTATAATTTTCTAAATGTTTAGTAGTCACATTTAAAAAAACAGGTAAAGTTGATTCATATATTTTCTTTAACATCAGAATAGTATCACTTGAACATGTAAACAACGTAAAATTGAGATATTTTACCTTGCCTTTCTGTAAATGTTTGAAATCTGATGTTTATTTTACATTTAGAGCACAACTCAAGTTGGGCTAGCCACATTTCAAGTGCTCAATAGCCACAGGTGACTGTTGGCTAATGTATTGGATACCACATCTCTAATTTAGAACAGTGGTTCCAAGTAACATTTTCAGATGAAATTTTGGCCCGAATCCTCTTATGCAAATTGATCAAGGAAGAGCTGCTCTGGTTGGAGCACAGGAGGCATCTCAGAGTCCCATCTCACACCCAGCATGCCTCTCCCCACCACTTCTAGACAACTCCAAGAAAACTCTACAAAAAGTGGTTCACACTCTTCACTCACTTGCAATTAACCCCAACTTTTGAAATAATTTCCCTTCCAAACAAACTGCATTAAGTAATTATTAATTTGTGGGGGGTTTCATTCTAGAACCACATATAGTTGCTGCTCAAGACTTTGAATCAGAATAAGATAACGAATGAGAAATTACACTGAATTGGGGCTGCAGTGGGTGGTAGAAAGTTGGCATTGTCATTGGCCACATCATGGTAAGTACTGGCTTTCTGTTAGGTTTTTGAAAAGTTGAAGGTATCCCTGGTACCACCATTACTGAATATATGGGGCTTTTTTCCCAACTAGGATTGCCAGATAAAATAATTTTCATCTGACAAATCTGAAAACTGTAATCCCAACCCCTAGTACAGAGCAGTAGACTAGTGGGAAGAGGAGAAAAATTGGTTTCTAATCAAGATCAGTCAACCATCATTAAGGCCATTCAATCAAAACAGAACACCAGCTTTCTAAGACTTTTGTGGGGATTAGAGAAATTATTAGTGATGTTGTACATATGGTGTTTTTAAAAAGTATAAATTTCTGTAATTGGGTTTGAGATTTCCTGGGTAGATTAAGGACGATGGTTTTCTAGTCCC
>PVKM010041364.1:0-13161 GCA_004027735.1 Carollia perspicillata
CTTTTACCACCTGGCTTATTTCTGGTCGTGTCACTCTTGACTTTGATCCTTTTATTGGTTTCTCATTGTCCGTTTGATTAAATACATTTTTAGCCATACATTTTACTTCCACCAACAATTTTTCATGCACTGAACTACCTGCAATTTTTCAAACACATTTCATGTGAACTTTCAAGCTTCAGTGCTTTTGACCATACAATCCATTTTCCTAGACAAAACTCTGTTCAAGTGTCACCTCTGTTAGAAGATGTGTAACCCCTGCATCAGTGTAGTTCATGGCCTTCATGAGACAATAATGAAAGAACAAACCGCCCTACATCTTAACCACAGTCTTTCTGTGTGTGTATGTTCCCAACACTGTACACTCAAGGACAGAATTCATATGCCATCTTTGCATTTGAAATATAATAGATATTCAATAATTGTTAGAAGGATAATATAATGAATTAATATGGCATTTTCCCATGAATTAGAGCTTTTCAAGAAAAATACTTTAATGTGGTCATTTCTCTAGCACACAGAATTTTGAATTCTGTGCATTGCAATTTAAGAAAGTATTTTTGATTTAGCAATTATTTCTGGATCTCTAAAATAATATGTTGTAGATTTACTTAAGTGTAAAGGCTTTTCAAGTCTAGATTTTAATCTACATTACTTTACTTCTTTGCTTAGTTAACAAAATTTTGCTAGGTATTTTTATGAGAGAAAAAGAAGTTATAAATGAAAATTCACATTTAAATAAATGTATTTTTATATCTACTTTTTAAAGATAATAATAGAAATGTTGGGCCAAATTATCCAGAAAACTATATTCTTCCTTCACAATAACAGACAAATATGTATGCTATAATAAATCTGCTAGAAAAAATAGTGCAAATAAAAAGCCTCATCAGAAAGATGATAGTTCTCTTTCTATTTTTTTGAGTAGTTTGTATAAGTAGTACATCCCCCCTTGTACTTGATACAAGTATACAAACATCTTGTATCATGTTAGATAAAATGTTTAAACTCTTCTAATGCTCTCTTAAAACCAAAAAAACCTAAACTTAATAGTCTACTAATAGTGATAAATATTTTCTTCAGTAGTTTACATAATAATAAGATAATTTCATTTTATTTTAAATTTTATAGTATTTTAACCTAAAAAATGCTTTCAATATAATACTGTCATAGATTCTTAAACAGTCTTATGAAGCTGCTTGATAACTTTTAATATTATCTTTAACTTTTATATTAGAAAAGTGAGGCCAAAAGAGATATGATAACTTTCTTAAGACAACATATACAATGTATCTTCTTGGTTTGAATTAAAATAAATTCATTATATATTATTATGTGGAAAAAATGTCTCTCTGACTTTTATTACATAGTCTCTCCAGGATTTTCATACAAAGGAAATGCTTCATTCGATACTAACAAAACATGCCTAGCACCTGCCCTGACTGGTGTGGCTCACTGGAAATGGCATCGATTTGGAAATCAAATGTCACAGGTTTGATACCCAGTCAGGGGATATGCCTTGGTTGTGGGCCAGGTCCGAAGTTTGGGGTATGTGAAAGACAACTGATAGATGTTTCTCTTTCTCCCTCCTTTCTCCTCTCTCTAAAAATAAACAAATAAAGTCTTACAAACCATGTTTAGCCAACTAATTTAATATTTTATTATATTTTAAATATGAGAATCCTATTTTCAAATTTTTCCCTCAGATTCTTCCCAATTTCAATTTCATCAATGGATAGTAAATTTATACAAAGCATTTACAAAGATACCCACATTATTTTCTAGAAATATTATTTAATTTATGAAAATCCTATTTTAACTTATTATATGATTTTTAAAAATCTAACATTCTACACAGACATTTCATTTATTTCATGTGCATAGCATTTCAATTTTCTTGGAGCACTAACCACCCCTTTTTAATGTTCATACTAGCTCTGTCTTGCTGGTCTATTCTTCCATTTTTTTCATATATCTTCATCTCTTTATTGATTCTCCTCCCTATAGAAGGAACCATAACTGTTTAAATATAATTTCCTGTGTGACACTGGTTAAGAAGTTATATAGGTTTCAGGTGCACAGTTGTACAGCACATGGTCTGTATACTGTATTGTGTGTTCACCACACCACATCTAGTCTCTTTCCATCACCATTAATCCCACCTATACCCTCCTCTAACTCCCTCCTCCCTCTCCCCCTGTCAATCACCATAGTATTACTTGTGTCTATGAGTTTTTCTTTCTTTTTTGCTCACTCCCTTTACCACCCCTACCCAGCCACAGCCTCCCCACTGCTGACAGCTGTTAGCCCCTTCTCTACTTTTGAGTCTGCTCTCTTTTGCTTGTTAGTTCATTTTGTTAATTAGCTCTCATGTATGAGTGAAATCTTGTGGGGCTTGGCTGAGACCAGTGTTTCCAGTTTCCATTCATCTGGTTGGAAGACCTCCTTTGTTCTCTCTGAGACACAGACAGTCCAATCCCCACTTCATCCTCCCTCCTGGAAGATACATCCATGCTGCAGGGAGCAAACATTAAAGCCTCAGTCTGGTGTGGTCTGTAGAATCGACAAAGGCTACTCTATCTGGGTGGTGGTAGCAGATGTGTTTACTTTTTGACACAAAACCATAGTGTAAAAATTCAATTTGAGCTGATGACAGTGAACTACAATGAGAAGGGCTCTGTCCCTTTGGTTTTTGGTCCTCTCACTCATCCATCTCTCTGTGTGAAGAGCACCAGAGCAGCAGCCCTAAACAGGACTCTAACACTTGTACAATAAGTTATCACCCCACACTATCTACCTTACAATGCAAATCACCACACTGAAAAGAATCAGAAAAATCAGAGGCAGAGGTTTCATGCAGCATGGAAACAGAAATAAAGCAGGAAGCAAGAGAAAGAACACAAAGCATTGTCTTTGTTCTCAATTTCTTGGAGGTGAAGAGGGAAACATGGGAAAATGGATATTGACTTTGAATAATTTAACAGGTGTAAAATAAAACGAGGCATACAGCTTCAGTTTTTCCAAAGGAAGTAGAGATGTCTGGGTATGGCAGACCTATCTGCAGCTTAAGGCCTCTAGTCATTTTTCTTGGTGCACTGAAGGAGGTCTCTAGACAGATGAACTAAACTTCTACACTGTTATTTTACTCAGGGAATAATTGCTTTGCTTACAAGATTTTCCCAGGGACTCCAAGTCCTTTTTTTTTTAATCAATACAAATTATCTAGGTGAAGTTTAGGAATCTTTTACAATTTTCTTATAAGCATTTAGGGAATAAAATGGCCTATAAAGTCTAAAAATCTATCTAGTCATTTAACTACTCATGTAGGATGCTTATTATAGTTTAAGTATAGCTATTTAATGAGATCATAATAAAAGATTTACCAACCTAAAGACTCCAATAAATTGGAAATAATTTATCAAAATAATTTTAATTGTTAAAATCACCATTAACTATTCAACTCTATACTAAGAATGGTAATTCTGCCAAGCCTCGAGTTCAACAATTATATGAATTACCTAACTCATAGCTGTTAAAAGTAAAAGAAAGAGAATGCAAAATGATGGAACCTTTCTTACTCATATTCTGGATCTGCATAAGATTCACAGGAAGAATTCAGCCCAATAGCAGACTTATTCTTTCAGGAAAGAGTTGTATGGTGTGAAATCCTGGGTTTGGACAAGGCTGACAAGGAAAACTCTTGGTGGGACAAAATTTCTCAGTGCTAATGGAAGATGGGCTGGTGAAGAAAATCCTCTGTAGAAAGTAATGAGAGGGGGAGGTCAGTTTTCATATGTTTCCTAGAGGAAGGTAAGGGAAGAAAGGAGGTCCTCCTTCCATCAATTTCCTCCATTGTTCTATTCCCAAAATCAGCTCCCAACTTGGTGATGGTGTAGAGGGAGAGAATCTGGGTCAGGGTCTTTGTTTTCAAGTAAAGAGACAAATAGTAAAAATGTAAATTGCCAAAAACATCTTTAGCATTTTTTCCTCTGAACTCCATTTTTTAAAAATGAAATGTATTGGGATGACATTGGTCAATAAAATTATATAGGTTTCAAGTGTACAGTTCTATGATACATCATCTGTACATTGATTGCATCATGTGCCCACCATCTGAAGTTAAATCTTCTGTCACCATATATTCGGCTCCCTTTACATTTTACTACTCCCTACTCCCATTCCCTCTGGTAAGCATAATACTATTGTTTGTGTATATGAGTTTTTGTTTGTCTTGTTTGTTTATTTGTTACTTTCAATTTCATGTTAAGCAAAATAAGTCAGACTGAAAAAAAGTCAACAACAGTATAATTTCACTCATGGCGTTTCAGGTTTCTTCGGATATATTCCCAGAAATGAGATCACTAGGTTGAATGGCAACTTTATTTTTAATTTTTTGAGAAAACTCCATACTGTTTTCCACAGTGAGTGCACCAGTCTGTGTTTCCATCAAAAGTGCAGTAGGGTTCCCTTTGCTCTACATCCTTGTCAGCACTCGTTTTTTGTTGATTTGTTGACAGTAGCCATTCAGGCAGGTGTGAGGTGATGCCTCATTGTAGTTTTAATTTGCATCTTTCTGGTGATTAGTGATGTTGAGCATTTTTTCCTATGCATATTGGCTGTTTGTGTGTTTCCTTTGGTGAAGTATCTATTCATGTCCTTTGCCCATTTTTTAAATTGAATTGTTTGTCTTCCTGGTGTTGAGTTGTATAAATTATTGAAGTAATATTACTTTTAGATATAGTGGTAGGCAACAGAGAATATGACATGAGAAAGCACAAAGAGAGTACAGAAGTGCACTTAATCATAATTAAGTATATTTTGAAAATAGTGCAGTAAAAGTTCATTTGACATTGAGAGATAAGAAAAATACTAAAGCATCATGGGAATATGTGGACATGGAAAAAGTACAGATCCAAAAGAAAATCAAAGCTTAAAAAAATAAAGACAAACTCTTTCAGAGGAAAATAATCAAATAAGCACTCTAAAGCAAAAATCAGAAATAAACAAGGCAGAAAAATTCATGGAGATAGCTTCAATTCATTTTTGAAGAATAATACGGTTATGCAAATAATTTATTAAAGATGTTTTGGAATTGGCTTATAACGGTTTCAGTTAGGCATGAAATATATATTATCTTTCCTTCTGGTTATCCACAGAAGCAATAATGATTAACATTTTTATGTAGCTCTGGGAAGGACTACTGGGTTGTACAACTCTGGGGGACATAGCCTATTCACACATAACACCGCGAGAATGATTTTCCTTAGCATCAGGTGATGCGGTAGCAATGACACTGTGTGGTAGGGCTTTAGTAATGTTGTTAATTCATTGAATTTTCTCAATAATTGTCTTGGTTAAAAAAAAATTATTACAAACCCTGTATTAGTTTCTCTTCAGAGAAAGAAGGCCAACAAAAGATGTTCTCTCTCTCTCTCTTTCTCTCTCTCTGTCTCTCTCTCAGTACTATCTCTTCTAAACAAAACAAGACTTATTGAATACCTTCAAAGTTTTGGGCACTGTTCTTAGTGCCAGGAATCAGCAATGAACATAAAAGCAAATCTCTTGTGCTCATGGGCTTTCATTTCTATAAGGGTATTAAGACAATAAGTAAGAGATAATGCATAGGGTGTTTATTGTGTGCCAGCCACTGTTCGAAGCTCTTTGTAAATATTAACACATTCAATCTTCATAACAGCCCTATGAAATAATTACCACTATTATTCCTCTTTGACAGAATTGAGAACCAAATGATTAAGTGACTTGCCCAGGGTTATAGACCTGGTAAATGGCATTTCTCTCACTCTTTGTTACACTCTCTTAGTTCTATTGCAACAAATCAGAACACTCATGACATGAAACAAATATTCAGAAGACTTTCTGAGCAAATCCATATTCCTAGAAATAACTCAGTTTCTCTTATTAGCTGTTATTTCCCCACCATACTTTTAAAAAAATCACTGGTTAGAGAATGTTTTCATTATGACAGGAAGAGAAAATTGTATCATTGAAAATAATAACAATTAAAATACCTAAAGATATGAATATACAAAGTGTGTCTACACAAATATCTATATCTGTGAGTCATAAATAGACAGCCACACATATTAATACAAATGTAATCTTTTCTCATTTCACCTTATATATCTCACCTCACTTAAAGCAAGGGGGCTTGGAAGGATGTTTGGATGGATAGATAAATAGATGGATTGATTAGATGGGCAAAAAACAGTAGGTAGGTAAGTTGTTAAAAGAGAAAGAAAGAAAGAAAAACAGAGGAAGAGAGAGGAAATTACATATACTAATAAACTGAGTAAAAAATATACAATTGAAAATAATTACAATTGAAAAGAAGTTACAGCTTCTGTACCAATATACTCATCAACTTTTTTCTCAAGATAATGGATTTAGGAAAAATACCTAATTTCCTAGGCTTTTACTCAGATAATTTTCTTCTTTAGAGAAGGAAAATATCAAAGACTCCTTCACATTTACCTGAAGTTTCACATCATTAATGGTATTATGATATTGGAATATCAGAGAGAGCTGGTAGTTACATTATCATTGCCCTATGTAATGCATATTTCAAAAGTCCATATAAAAAAGCAAAAATTTACTTTTTGAGGAGACTGAAGAATCTTAAGAGGCTCCACAGAATATCCATACATTCTACTGCAATGCTGACTTCTTCTATAAAAAGGACGGGTTGTTCCACAAAGTACAGACTCCACATGCTTACTGATTATGACATATTATTCGGCAGTAATGGGGAAGGAAAAACAAGTATTTTCAATAGGTACTTTTGCAATTAAGTTCTTGAGATTTCTGTGAGTGATTCTAGTTGTTTAAGAAATATTTTTCAGGCAATTAGTTAGTGCATCAAGAAGTGTGCATTATGTTATCAGAATAAAATACTCAAAAATTTAAACAAATAATTCAGAGATTTTACTTATGTTACCATGTCTTCTAAAACCATGAAGGGAAGAGTTACATTGGTTATTGCAGTTTATGAATATAAGAATTCATAAATCTATTCACTTCAACTTCCAACTCCTATTCCATAGTGGAGATCCACATAGATCTGTATCTTCTTTCTGGAAACTATTATATTTTTGTATAGAAAACAAAAGCAAATTTCTTGGTAATGAACATCAGTTATTTTTATTTTAAGTTTTAATTTGGCATTTAATTTAAAATATTTTTACCAGTAAATTATCTTACCTGTCAACATTATGATGAAGAACTGTAGATTAAATATTAATGTTCTTTTATATTTTTTTCCTCAGACTGAGGAACATCCAAAGGAGGTTAAATGAAATACTATCAGTTTGCCAGACATTAACCTGATTTTCTTATTACCCTTACTTTTTTACTCTAATTCTACCAATCTTGTTAATAATAAAATTGAAAGATATGATTTTAATAGTTCTCCCAATGGCTATGTTCCCCAAAATGATTTTTCAACTGACATGAAGAATTCACATTGAATGCTAAAGAGAACTAATTCTTAAACTTTTTTCAACCCCAATATAGTACATAATAAACAATAATGACAAAGCAAGAATTTTCTAGAGTGAGAAGTACATACACCGAAGAGTTTTGTAAAACCCTGAGGAATATCTGATATGCATAGTGTCCTTAGTTTATTGCCACTTTTAAGTATAGAAGATGTTGTTAATACATGAGCAAGAACAGTAACTAATTTTATCAATATTTTAATCAACTATTTTTTTCTAAATCAGTCCTACTGGAGACCATGTCTCAGAGAGAAGATTCCACGAAACAGAAAAGAAAATACAGGGTGCAGAAACTGTTTGTCGTTGTTGTTGTTGTTGTTAAGAGAAAAAGATTAACATCAGGATAGTTGTGTGAGCAGATGGAGAGCTCAAGCGTATAAGAGTAGCGTTTGCATATTGGCTCTCTAGTTAAATATTATTTCACATAAATGAGATAAAGAAGGATTCACTCAAGAGAATAAAAGAGCACAGAGAACAACGTTAGTATGTCCTATGATTGTAAAGGACCTGAGAGACTATTCCTCCTTTTTCTTGTTCCATTTAAGAATTTTGCTTAAGTATAATCAACAAGAAGGCAAAGAAGAGAATATCATAGCTGACTGGCTAAGAGTTCAGGTAGCAGTCTGAAATGTTGAACTAAGTAAGATAGCCAAAGAAATAGTCAAACTGTGACAAAAGAATGGCACACTCAGCAATCTTCTCTTTTAAAATATCTACAGACACCCAATAGTCATTATTAAATATTACCATATAGTATGAAAAACAAGTGTGTGTGTATGTGTGCATACATGCATATCTATCATCTATCTATCTATCTATCTATCTATCTATCTATTTATCTATCTATCTATCTATCATCTCCATACACATTGTGACTAAAGTGAAGTGGAGACTAACAAAAGCAGATTCACATTCTGTCAGTTCATTCATTGTCAATTCATTCTCAGTCTGAGTATGTGCTCCTGGGCTAAATGCTGGTGAATGGCTAAGTCATGAGCTCTCTCTCTCTTTTCCCTTCTCTTCATTTTTTCTACTCATTCTTCCTCCCTCCCTAGAAGATGCATCAAAGCTCTTTGTGATGTTGTTAGTCCTATCACAGTAAATGACCATAACTAAGGCTCTCCATGCCTTGGGCTTTGGCTGCAATACTCCTGTAAGGGACTAGATAGATGCTTGTTTATTAGGAGTGACTGACTGACTCACAGTGCCCGTTTTCACACTACCATGCCAGTGTTTGACTCCTGTTTTGGCAAATGCTATTTACCAGGCATCTTCTCCTATCAGAATATGAACTGTATTTTTTTATCTCCCCCTTCTCTGATCTTCCTGTCTGGATTGTTTTTTAATCTTCTTGCCACATGCTTCATGTAAATATTCTGGCTTTGCTAAAGTACCAGCTTTGTCTTTCCCAATCCAATTCCACTCCCTTTTTTTTTGGACTGGAAAAGCTGTAGCAGTCATGTTATTTGTGGGTCATTTATTTGAGCTGACTTACCCTTTAGTTACAGACTCAAGCTTTTATTACATACTTATTTTTAATTTTTTTCTTTATATTATTGACCTTTTAATTTTATTTCAGTTGCTATGGAAAGTAGGAAACATATACTTTTATGTTTTTAATTATCAAAAAAACATTCAAATATATTTAGAAAAAGATGAAGTGTTTATTATAGAAGCAGAAGAAAGAGCTTAAAAATATTAACCACATCTGAATACTACCTTAATCTTGTGAGTTAACACACACACATACTTTAAATGTACCATGAATTCAATTGAAATCAAGACATTGTGACTTCTTGTCAAGATGGAGGATTAGGTAAACACAGCTTACTTCCTTGCACAACCACATCAAAATTACAACTGAAATATAGAAGCACCACCACTTAGAACCATCAGAAATTGAGTTGAATGGAAATCCAACAGAGTTAAAGAAACCACATCCATCAGGACTGGTAGGAGGAGTGCAGATGCAGAATGGGCTGATCTGACCTCCAGGTGTCATGCAAAATTTGGAAGGCATATCTCTGAAATGAGGAATCCAAGTCCCACACCAGGACCTCCAGCCAAGGGTTGCAGTGCTCATAAGATAAGTCCTCATAACTTCTGACTTCAAAACCCACTGGGAATTGAGTAGATGGAAGAAACTTCTGGAATCCAAAGCAGTTCCCCTTGAAGAATCTACAGACTTAATCACACCCAGTACCTCTGAGCTCTAACACTGGAGTAGAAGTTTGAAAGGCACCAATGGCATATGGGGAAGAACTGAAGTGTCTGCTATCAGACAAGAGCTGAAGGACAGCTTTCTCCCAGACAGAAAGATAGGCAAAAGCCATCGTTCCTTTCCTGAGTTCTCTATCTAGAGGGCCAGCTGTCAGGGGTCATATATGAGACTCCATCAACCTGACTAACACGTTTTCCCCACACTAAAGATCCTCTGAGACTCGGTGTCACCCAACTTATGGGTCCAGCCAAACTATTAACCATGACTTTTCCATATGAATGGTTGATCTTGGCTTATGTTTCACAACTTCTTAATCCTATCAAACAAGTGACAGCCAGCCTCAGTGACACCCAGCTCCTGTACTTCTTGTTAAGTGATCCAAGCCCAACATCAGCAATAACCAGCTTATATTCACACCTTGGCTTTGTCTGGGAATCTCCAAGCCTAGTATACATAGCAGCCATCTCAGGTTACTTTATACCTCTTGCAGGGTGGCCTCAGGCAGAGCACAGGTGGAAGTCGATCTTGGCCTGCACCACTGAGAAAACCCCAGAGCCAGCACACCCTGTGGAGAGCTACAGATCACATTGGAGTACCACTGGCCTGTTCCTGCATAACTGATCCTCCATGGAGGACAGAGGTTGGTGGTCAGTGGTCACAGCCAGTCCTTATAGATGACTGGCCTGGGTAAATCCCTCCCATTTACCTGTCTAATGCAGTCAAAGTTCAACTACAAGAGGAGGTTTTATTCAGTCCACACAAAGGGCACACCTTGAGTACCCAGGTTGGGTGGTAGGGGAGGTGGTGCCACTGGACCCTCCAGGACACCTACTACATTAGGCCATGCTAGAAAGAGATGGAGTCATAAAACTCTACCTCATACACAGAAACTAACACAGGGAGACTGCTAAAATGAGACAAAGAAACATGGCCCAAATAAAAGAACAGATCAAAACTCCAGGAAAAGAACTAAACAAAATGGAGATAAGCAATCTATAGACTCAGAGTTCAAAACACTTTATAAGAATGCCCAAGGAACTTAGTGCAGACTTCAACAACATAAAAGAGATCCAGACAGAAATGAAGGATAGAGTAATTGAAATAATGAACAACTTATGAGGAAACAGAAGTAGAGTGAATGAAGCCAAGAATCAAATAATTTTTTTAGAACAAAAGGAAGCCAAAAAAAAAAAAATCAGAAAAACACAAAGAAAAAAGAATCCAAAACAAAACAAAACAAAACAAAACAAAACAAAACAAATCACTCGAGGATAGTGGAAGCAGCCTCTGGAACAACTTCAAGCAGTACAACATTTGCATCATAAGGGTACTATAAGGGGAAGATAAAGACAAAGAAATTGAAAATCTATTTGAATAAATAATGAAAGAAAAGTTTCCTAATTTGGTGAGAGAAATAGACATGCAAGTCCAGGAAGCACAGAGAATCCCAAGGAAGATGGATGCAAAGATGCAAAATGCAAAGAGGTCAAAGAGGATGCAAGCCACATAATAATTAAAATGCCAAAGGTTAAAGACAAAGAGAGAATCTTAAAAGAAGCAAAAGAAAAACAGTTAGTTACCTACAGGGAGTTTCTATACGACTGTCAGCGGATTTCTTAAAAGAAACTTTTCAGGTTAGAAGGGATTGGCTAGAAACATTCAAAGTCATGAAAAGCAGGGACCCAAACCAAGAGTGTTCTACACAACAAAGATATCATTTGGAATTGAAGGGCAGATAAAGAGCTTCTCAGAAAAGAAAAAAACTAAAGGAGTTCATCATCACTAAACCATTATTATATGAAATGTTAAAGGGACTTATTTAAGAAAAAGAAGATCAAAATTATAAACAATAAAATATCAATAAATACATATCTATCAACAATTGAATCTAAAAAAACAAACTACCCAAACAAGAACAGAGATGTGGGTCATGGATATAAACATTTAGATGGTTTCCAGATAAGAGAGGTTATGGGGAATGAGTGAAGAGGTGAGGAGATTAAGAAGTACAAATAAGTAGTTATAGAATAGCCATGCAGATGTAAAGTACAGTATAGGAAATTGAGTAGTCAACGATCTTATACACATGACCCATGAAATTGCCTGAGAAAGTGGAGGGTGCTGTGTGGAGAGTGGAAAGGTGGATCAATTGGAACAACTGTAATAGCGTAATCAATAAAATATAATTTAAAAAATGTTATGCTTTAAAAAAAGACATTGTAACCAGAGATTCTTGTCTACTGCTGCAATAATGGCAGGTGATTAGAGTTATATATAGTACTCAAAATTACTACATATGGATAAAAAGAAAGAGGGATTTATTAACTGGAGGAGAACATATTCAAATAAATAAGTTGCCCGAAAAACTAGCTTCCAGTGTATGATTAAAAACATAGTTGTTTTTTTCATTATTGCAAAAAATTTTAGTTAACAAAATAAGAGTATTTCATTTTGAGAACAGGCTTATACTGTTGTGATGAAAATATGCTTTTTAAATTACATATGAAAGCAAGGCTATAAATAGTGCAACTGATTTTTTCAGGCATTAATTTAAGATAAGAAAAAATTAAAAGTGAATGACATTACTTGAAGTGAATGGATATTACCACTGCTCATTATTCAGAGAATATGGACAAAGAAGTATGTGAAGTAATATAACATAGTTTTGTAGTCCACATCAGAGAAAATATATATGGTTATTATGGGTAATAAAGAAGTAATAGTAAAATATAAATTTTAAAAAATTGAAAAATCCCTAGATGATGAATTATATTCCAAAAACATATCCTAGAAGCCTACAGAAGTTGAAAAACAATAATAAATGTTTGTTTTTATTTTCATGAATTTGTTGCTATGGTGACTTTTTGAAATAATAGGAAGGCAGCATAGTCAGTGATTTAAATCTGGAAGTCTGTTGTCAGACCAGAGGTGGATGTTCATTAGACAGAAATTAAGAATTCCATTTTAATTTTTATACATGCTACATGTTATGGTTTGACATTTATTTTGATAGCTGCTTTTGCTTGCACAAATTTACAAATTCATCATGAGTACAGATTACTTGTATTATTCAAGAGATAATGTTCATCTAGCACAATTGATAACACTAGTGAACAATGTATGCAATACAGAATGGACAATATTTATTACAAGAACTGAAGGAAGTCTGGGCTAACATCTCTGACATTTTTACCGTTGATATGACTAATTTTTACATTGAAACCTCACTCAGTTGCTCAGCTACAGAATAGGCCAGAGAGATCATCCTGATTTCTAACAGGAAAAAGAAAAAAATGGGTTAGCAAAAATAAGGCCAACTATTTAGAAACATCTCCCTCCTGTTGTCTTAAAACATGTAATTGCTGAGCATGACAGGCTATAGGTTCTGTTTCTTGGGACATGATACAGAGGGTTACACACTGAAAT
>PVKM010041365.1:0-13148 GCA_004027735.1 Carollia perspicillata
ACCCCGTCTGCTCTGTAGCACAAAAGCAGCCAGAGACAGCAAGTAAGCGAATGGGCATGGCCACGTTCCAATAAAACTTTACTTTTGCAACACTGAAATTTGAATTTCATATAGTTTTCACATGTCACGAAATACTACTCTTCTTTTCCACCCACTTAAAAACACAAAAATCATTTTTAACTCGTGAGGCACAGTCCAGATTTGGTCCATGGACCAGAGTTTGCCAATTCCTGGCCTGGAGTAAGAAGCCTAAAGCACCAGAAGAAGCACTGTACACTGCTGCTCTGCTGGAATCCTTAATCACTGGGGCTCTGACCCCCTCCACGCAGTGTACCCACTGATGAGGAGAAGTGATTAACTAGGTTCAGCATGTCCTCGTGACCATGGAAATATCAGTTGGCTTATGTGAGCTTCTTTTTTTGCCCATAAAACAGACAACATTACCTGCCTTCTTTAAACTCACAGGTTTTGATGAGGATAAATGAAATGAAAAATCCATGGGAAAGACTTTGTGCTCTGAGGAAGGAAAGCATTCCACAAGCCCAATGTATTATTACAGAAAAAGCAGATCTGTCAGAAGGAACTGAAAAGCCCCAAGCATAGGACAACACAACTGAAAAATGCTACCCAAGATGGAGCTCTTCTTGCTAAGAAGTGGTAAGGCTCTCCTGCCCTGACGTGATCTCCCCATATTTCATTGCCTGCTGGGGGGATGACCTGACTGCCTGTTCTTTCTCTTTCTTCTCTTTCTCCCTCCCTGCCTCATTCGTATATTGATCGCGCTGTGGCCCTTCGCTGGCTCCCTCATCTGACATAGCTTACAGGGCAGTACTTATCTGGCCAAGACCTGCGCTTGCCTCCCAAGTGTAATAATTATTTGACAGATTACCCCTGTGTGTAGCATGGTATCAAAAGCTTTCTTATAAAGTCCAGGTAAAATACGCCCTTGGTTTTTCCAGAGTCAACTCATTTAGATACTTAATCAAATTGCCTTTTCAAGGGTGACAGAACGTGATTGTTTTTGTGAATTAGACCTTCCTTATTCTTTGTAAAATGAACATTTCTTAGTGTTTTATAATTTTTTTCAGGATGAATTCTTCTGGCATATTTTCCTATAAAAGTAATTCTGAAAGTCTGTGTTTCCTTGATTATCCTCACCCCCCACCCCAACCCCCACATGGAGTGGACTGATTTTATTGGATTATATTTGTCCACCATAGACAATGTTGTTTGTTCAACATTTGCCCATGTTTCTACCCGAAGTTTTTGAGTTTGATTCCCAGATTTCGTTCTATCCAAGTACAACTATAATTTCTAAGAATGACTAAAATAAGATTCCATAATATCTTGTTATAAGAAAATTTCTTCTTTCCAATGGAAGGTGTCTTCACCTCCAGTTCTTGGTATATTTGTCTTAGAAATTATCTATTTTAATTTTATGTACATCATCTGTTGTCATTGTTTTTTTAACCTTCCAAAGCTAGAAGCTTAAAACACTCAACAGGAGATATGGAAGAGGATTTTACGTAGTAAAAAGAGGAGCTGCTCTTGACTTTGCTTAAGGTTGAACTTGAGACACTTAGGTTTTAGGGATGATATGATGAAACCTTGTCTTTTCTGTAATATCACCATTCATGTGACATACCTTTCCTTCTTGACCTTTAGGGTCCCTTTCCATGTCCTGAATCTATTTCTCTGTGTTCTTGTTCTGATTATACCAACAGTATTTCCACATGAATGGGTGACATAAATTAGCCTCATATTATTCTATAGTTCTGTTCTGCCAGTTAGAAATTTCTTCCAGACCTTCCTTTATAAAATATAACTCTAATATTCTGTAACAACCATCCTCATCGTAGTTTGATGCAAACTTGTAATGTCGGTGCAGGCAGAGTTAAATATATCTTTCTGGAGGCTTGTTTCATGAAACTCGAACCATAATTGATATCAGATGGAAAAAGATTGCTCCTAGTAGAGGGATAGTGAAGAAAAGCACTCTTTTCTTTAAAAGGAACTTGGAGTAGTTTTAATAACACACCATTCTAGGCCATTGCTATTGTGTCTAAGAGGTACCAATGTCCCTCACTTCTGCAGTTTGTGCTTAAAACAGTGTCACTTGTATTCAATCAAGTACAGTCCTCTGATTACTTTTATTTCTGGGACAGATTTTCAAGAGCATCTTCTAATTTTAGGTATTGTAGCTGAGATGCTTCCCATTCTCTGTGCTCCATTGATGTTCTCTGTGCATTAGCGTCCCTCTAAAGGCAACGATCGTAGGCTCTCCACAGATGAAGCAGAAAGCTTGTGTGGGTGGAGGTGAGGGAGTACAAAGAGGGAGGAAGATATCTCTTTGTCTGTTTGTGTCAGTGTGTTTACTTCTACATGACCATTTTAACAAATAAACAACTTTTCAAAACCTATTTTAATTAGTGTCATCCTAGAGACTGAAATACAGTCTGAAGCTATTATAATGATTTAGATAGAGTATGGCGTAACATCTCTTTTCTTTTGTGTCTGAATCTCAGTTTGCATTTTTACTGTGCTTGTGATACATACAACACCTACTGCATCTTCCTAGATATCTTAAAGGTGCACATTACTCTCCACAAATTTTTCAATCTCTGCTATTAACGCAAAAACCAGGGCAGATGAGCTGAAGAGGAGTCACTATGGGTGTGTAAATTAGGAAGTTTTGAAGTTTAATTCTGAAGCATGTGCACCTCCTAAGTTGTAATAGTCACCCAGACAAATTCAGCTGCCAAAAACGAAGTTTTCTTCAGTTAATTTCCTCATTGTTCTAAATTGTCAAGAGTGTCTAGGTTCCTGCTCATCTGAATGCAAAGACTTGATTGTGGGCAGAGATTAGGTTCAAGGCAGAAACACCAGAGACATTGCTTAGAAAGAATAGGAGTATCATAAAGATTGAAGAATAATGCAAGTGCAGAAAGATTAAGGACTCTGTCATCTTTCTGTGTTTGGAATACAGAGCAATCATTTCCATTTCCCACTTCTGAGTTGGGTTATTCACTACATAACTCAGTGTGAGTGCCACCGTGTTCTTAAACAAAGTCCTTGAAGTTGAATATGGGTACTGTACTCACAACTCCTTGGGTGAGTCAGGATCCCAGACAGAACTAGATGGTGTTTTCCAGAGCATTTAGTGAAATGGCTACTGACAAGGTGTGAACCACTGTTGAGGGAAACAAGTACAAGATAATGCCTACCTTTGGCCTGGCCAAAATGGGAAGCCACGAGCAAACACAGGGCTGGAGGGCAAGAACAGAGAGCCAATGCGGGCTGTGGTCATGAGTTGGGGTCCTGAATGTACTGAGACCAGGTAGGCAGAGGCTAGGGAAGAAACAAACCTCTCCCCATGCTTGTCCTCTGATTTTCCCCAAGTGGTTCCCATTGGATGACACTGACTGGCTGTAGAAGGCACTGGAGCCCCTGGCAGTGCTGCCCTCTGAACCTAGCCTCCCGGCCAAAGACCCGGTCAGAGGAACCTGAAGCAGAGCTGAAGGGGTGAGTAGAAGATGCCCACACGTTCTCCTCACATAACCCTGCTTCTACATTTTCCTGAAGTTCTTGGCTTTCCTTCTTGATTTTTTCCGCAGTCCGTATGCTCTCAGTTTTCCTGCTTAGCAGTATTTCCTCACTCTCTGCTCACTGTCTGTGCCATTCCATCGTGCGGTTGGCACCCGAAGGCCTCCTCCATCTGCTCCGGCACCTCCCTCCAGCTCCTGCACAGCTTCACTTCAACATCCAGAGGGCCCGCAGCTCTCCCTTGAAGCGTCGCCCTCACCTGTGGGGGCTGTGCGTGGTGTGTCTCAACTGCCTTCCGGAACTGGAAATCTTTCCGGCACCAATATTTTGAAGTCACGCTTGGAGGTTGCAAATCTGTCGCTTATATATATCCTTTAACATAGCACCATTTGTATTTTGAGTGTTGCGTAGTAAATCCTAACTGCCACCGCCTAAAATAGATATAGGAAATAGGAAGTTTGGGCATTTGTTATAATTTACCAGTCACATTGAATCTTCTCTTCAATGTGACTGCAATAACAGCCTTTGCATAAAACACCAAGCAACATGTTGGCCTCAATTGAACAAAAACTGCTTACTTGCTCCACATTGCATTAAGCTTATAGTTTCAGGCCTGGCGGGTTTTCTTTCCATGGGAATTTTGAAGATGCCCATTGGTGATATGTCTACTGGCCACAGCCCAGCTGAGTCACTGAAATGACTGGTCTTGCAGTCACTGGAAGTGCATCGGTGTCAGGGAACGATGTTTACATCTAGTCACCCTTGTTAAGAGAACCCAGAGGGAAACTTGGCAGATCTCAGTGCTAAGAACTGCCATGCTTCCTCTGACACAGCTGGTGTATTTGTATCCTCTGGACATGCAGAATCCGGTGTGGGGAGTTATGCTTTTCTCTTGGCTTCAGCAGTTTAATATCACAGTGAAATGGGAGCTTCGCTCCTACCATAAGAGTGGTATACTGCATCACATCCACCGTTATTTTATTTTTTCACTTTTATTTTCTCACATTCGATCTATGAACATGTTGTTGATTCTATTTCCAAAATACATTTGAATCCACCTCTTCCACCACCAAGTTTACTTTTAACGTCTACTGCAATGACCAAGGGAGCCACCAGCATTTCTGTCCTGGACCATTTCAACAGCCCCTCGCTGTTCTTTGGCATGCTCACTTCCAGCCCCCACCCACTCAATTTCTTCCCTACATAGTGCTCTGTGTTACTTCTAAAAAACAAGAATCTAATTATTTCACCCTGGCCAAGTAGCTTAGTTGGTTAGAGCATCATCCTGGTATGCCAAGGTTGTGGGTTTGATCCCCAGTCAGGACACATACAATAATCAGCCAATGAATGCATAAGTGAGGGAAACAACAAATAGGTGTCTCTCTCACTCTCTCTTAAAATGAATACATTTTTTAAAAAAGAATCTAATTATTTCCTCAAACTTCTTATTTTGGAAAAAAGCAAAGAAAATTCACAAGACTACAACAAACATCCAAGTACTCATCAGCTATGTTCACACTTTATCGCTTACCCCTTCATCATATATTTGCTAACATAAGGGCACCCCACACAATTATAATACCTTTATCACACTTAGGATTTAACACCCGTACATTATGTAATATATGGTCATAGTCAAATGTCCACAATTGTCTCAGTAAGATCCTTGACAGGTAATATTTTTTGCTGTTGTCTATGTGTATTTTTAAACTATGATTTAATCTAGGATCATGCATTACATTGCATTTAGCTGTCTTGTCTCTTTACTCTCAATTTAAAGAATTCGGATCCATGGTTTCTTTATTAGAATTTGTCTGATTGTTTTCTCATGATTACCTTCAAGTTAAAATTTTCATTTTTATTTTTGTAAGAACGCTGTAGAAGTAAGTTCATGGTATGTCCATCATAGCAGGGGGATAAACTGAATTTATATCATTTCAGGTGATATAAAATTTGAGTATTTGATCAAGGTAGTAGCCATTAGATTTTCCATTGCAAAAGTTCCTATTCCCATTTGTAGGTTATATGTAATACTCCGGGTGATAAATCTAATTAGTGCCCACCAGTAAATGAGTGGCTCAAACAACCAGTACATTTTCACAATGGAATACTACACAGCAGAAAGAAAGGGGGAGCTCCTACCCTTCACAACAGCATGGATGAACTGGAGGGCATTATGCTAAGTGAAGTGAGCCAGGTGGTAAAAGACAAATACCATATGATCTCACCCATAAGTGGAACCTAATCAACACAAACAAGAGAGCAAGACACAACCAGAGACATTGAAATAAAGAACAAACTGACAGTAACCAGAGGGGAAGGGGGAGAGAGAATGGGGGTAAATAGAGGAAGGACCATCAAATAACCCATATAAAGGACACATGGACAAAGGTAAAGGGTATAGGTATGAGGGTGAGAGGCGGGGATGGGTGGGGCGGAGGGGCGTGGTGTGGGAAAAATGGGGACAACTGTAATTGAACAACAATAAAAATATCCCAAACCCCCCTATATACCCAATCTTTAGAAAAATTATATAAAGCCCTTTGAACTATCTTCTACTGAAAGGGCTTTGTATATTTTGTTCTTACCTCTGCGCTCATTGCATAGTTATCTTGTTTGCAGGCTTCATGTCTGGGACCAAGTGCCTACCTCCAGAGGGTCTTTCTCTAACTATCCAGTCAAAGCAGGCCTCTCACCCACCACCAGCTCCTCAGTATCACAGTACCTTGTTTGTTTCCTTAAGATGTGGTGGTTTTTTTTTGTTTGTTTGTTTATCTGTTTTTGCATGGCTACTTATTTATCATCTATAGCTGAAACTAGACTGTAAGTTCTTGAGGGTAAAAATACCACAGGTATCTTTCTCACTATCATAATCCCAATGCACATGGTAGACTATCAAAGAAACATTTGTTGAATGAGAAAATCAATACATGTCTGAAAAATTGGTAGTCAGAAAAAAAATTTTAAGTGAAAGTTGTGACTTAAGATGCACTGTCACATTGTTTGTTTGTTTTTTTGCAGTGTATTATTCCCAGATTCCTCTGGTTATATGGAGTAGGATTAGGCCTAGAAACACTCAAGTAGGAAATTGTGAAGAGAATCTTATTGTAGAGTAAAAACAAGAACCACCCTTGTCTTCGGAAAAGGTGAAAATGCAGTCTCTTAGCTTTTAGAGGTGGCATGATTAAACCTCATAGTTTCTGAGACCCTACACCCACTGCCAAACTAATCTGGGGAAATTCTAGTATGATTTAAGAGACAATCCATCAAATCCTTTCTTTGTTGCCTCTGATGAATTTGGTTTGCTGTGGGCAGAATTACTAATAGAACAACAATCTTTCTAGTAATTATTTATTATCAAACCAGTGAGTAAAAGGACTCCCTGACTTTTTGAGATGGAGGGGATCTGAAGCATATTTTACAGAGGGCTCCGGTAACGTGTTTGCCTTTCAGAGTGTGATACAGTTTGTACTGGCTAAGCTGACCGCAGAAACTAGGACTCCCGCCCATCTGTGTTAGGCACTTACTGGATACAATGCTCTGTGTCTCTCAGACCATGGCTCAGCAGAAGTGACTCGGAAGAACTTCCGTGGACATTATCCATGCCTCTGACTTGTTTCATTTGTAACAAAGAGAGGTCAGTAGTGCATGTGCAAATGTGTATCATACATGTGTACAATTCTACCTTAATGTGACGATTTCCAAACAAACATAACCCAAACACATTCAGATACTTGTGAAACCTTAAAGGTTAAGTATTTATGTAGTGGTAGTACCATTACACGCATTTTTAAGCTTCTATTTATAACTATCTTTAAAAGTCCAAATTGTTTTTTCTCCTTCGATTACAAAAGTAATTGTATAGACTCGGGAAATGAGAGAAAGAAGAGGAAGAAAATTAAAACCACCCATAATTTGACTACTCAAGGGAAAGCATTCAAAACATTGTAAAGTAATTCCTTGTAAGTAAATATATGTGTAGGAGTATGTTTTTATGTGTATCTTATATAATACTACAATGGTTTTGCCTTTAAATCTTTATCTTGTCTATTTGCTTATATAATTAATTTCTTAATTTTAGCTATCACATTGAGTAGGACAGCAAACATAGATTTTTCTTCAACATGCTACCTATTGCAAGTTATTGGGTAAATGTTAAAAGACTTTTGATCTCTAAGTGGGTACATTGTTTTGACTGTCTTTTGTGTTGGTAAACATTCACTCTTGGGGTTGTCATTTGAAAATAAGTACCCAAATCTAGTAAATAAGGTAAATGATTAATAAGAAGAATGCATTTTGAATCAAATAGATGATGGTTACTATGTAATGAGATACTCTGCAACTGTCACAAAAGGAAGATTCAAAAGAAGAGTTTCAAAACATTTTGAATAAAGGAGGCTCTTACCGATTACATATGTGTTGTCTTATCACGGCTACTTTCAAGAAAAACAATCACTTCCATGCTTAGTATCCTATCCAGTTTGCCTGTCAAAAAAGTGCCCCTTGCTTCACAGATATTTCCAGACATTTGTGCACACCATCACATAAGTGGAAAGAACGAGGAATCAGAATTTACCATCCTGTGTATGCAGGAGAAAGCTAGATTTTTGTCATTTCCTATATCCTGTTCTCATACAAAGATAAAAAAAGAAGTTAAGAAAGAAGACAGGAAGAAAATAAAGCAAAAAGAGAGAAATGAAAGAAAAAAAGGGAAGAAAGAGGAAAAGATGAAGAGGAAGTAAGGAAGGGAAGAGAAAAAGGGAAGGAGGAAGAGAAATTGAGGAAAGAAGAGAGAGAAATTGAATGAAGAAAGAAAGGTAGGAAGGCAAATTGTTAACCCAGTATTCCTGTGGAGTAGCTTAACCAATAATAGTTCTATTAATACTTAAAGACACATTTATAAAGCCAGCCATAAACCATTGCATGGTTTTCAAAAATTTTGGGATAACGGTACTCTTCTGTCATCTTTTCATATGCTGGAATTCCAATTACAGTGGAATCTGAGAATAAATTGGAAATGATGGAGCAGATACACAGAGACACACATTCACAATCACACCGGTTCCAGAGAACAACTTTCGAAAGCCAGTTTTAGGCTGAGGAAGCCCATTAGCTTGTGTACCCAGGACTGCTAAGGAAGGGAGCTCGTGAATACCAGGTAAAGCTAGTTGAACAAAGTTTTCAGAATTCTAGGTCCTTAGAGGTAAAACACTCTGACCAGAAGTGGAGTGTCTTTATCCTGCATGTCCTGCCCAAGTGTTCCATTAAGCAGCATGTGACTTTTACAATCCACCCCTTCGAGGGTAAAACACTCTCCAGAATTATAGCATTTTTCCCCAGATCTGGAAAATTCTGTTGTAGCTTTTAATAAATTTGATATTGTTAACATTTGAATGAATGTATTTTTAAAATTATGTACAAAACACACAGTTCAGAAACAAAATTGCTTTTCTGTTTCCGTCTGAATGCGTTACATGTTTCTGAAATTAAACCACAGTATATAAAATCCTTACACCAGTGGTTGGATTGTTATATAATAAATTCTACACATGTAATAATTAAAATGATGGATGTGGGAAGGATCGCTCATCTCTTTCTGCTCTATTTTATGTGGTGAAATATTTTACAGTAATACCAAAATATAGAAATAACCAATCAATATTGAAAAAAAGAACACTTGAAATTTGCTATTTTCCTACTTATGCCCATCAATAAAAATTCAGGGGAGGAAGGTAAACAATATAATTATTGAAGATAATTTGTTTTGTAAATATGTTTGTGACTAGGCAAACTCTTTTCTAAAATGAAACAATAATCAATGTTTGCTTTCTGGAAGCTTACATTTTGAGAGCAACTAAGGCAGGCACAGACCAACAAAAACAATTTATAGGACTTAAACATTATCTATAATCAGAAAAGGAATTGGGAGGAAGTAGAAATTATAAGAAAAAATGCAGTGTCAAAAACCATTATTGCATTTTTATCTTAAATAACAGAAAGATTACCCACCTTTTAGATTTCAGTAACTGAAAATATCAATAATAAGGCAAGTAAAGGATATAGAGATAGTGAACGAGAAAATGGGTTTCAACTCAAAAAGTTGCCAAAGAGTAGAGCTTCACACTCAAAGCATTTTGTAAGATTTTATTAGCCCTGATAGGCAGAATTATGGCTCCTCAAAGATGCCCATGTCCTCATCCCCAGAACCTGGTGCCTATGTTAGTTTACATGGCAAAGGGGCTTTGCTGTAAATTAACTTTAAGAATCTTGGTGTAGGAACTTACACTGTGTTGCCTGGGTGGGCCTAGTGTAATCACAAGAGTCCCTATGAGGAAAAGAAAGTGGGGGGAGGCAGCAGAGTCAGAGAAGGGGATGTGTCAGCTAAAGCAGCGGTGGGAATGATGAGGCCATGAGGCAAGGAGTGTGGGCAGCCTCTGGAGACTAGAAAAGACAAGGAAACAGATTTTCCCCTAGAGCCTTCCGAAGGAATGCAGACTGCCAGCCCATTTTGGACTTTTGACCTCCAAAAGTGTTAAGAGGATAAATTGGTGTTGCTTTAAGCCAGCAAACATGTGGCAATCTGTTACATTAGATTTGGGGGGAAAGGTTAGCCTTGAAAGAAAATTCACACCCAAACTCAATTGCTCTCCGAACAGATGATTTCTCATTTCATAAAGGGTTATGCCAAATGAACTGGTAATTTTATTTTTTTTAGTAAGTTTTTAGTCTCGTACTGCCTTTATATTAAGGGAAAAGAGCTGTCTTTTCTTCTACCTTTAATAGGTACAGTCAAAATGATGATATTTTTTCTTATTATTTCATTTAATCCTTGTAACAACTCTAAAATGAAAGTATCAGCTCCTTCATCTACAAACGAAGTATCTGATTCTCAGAGAAAATAAATAACACATTTCAAGTTGGTGATAGAACTGGAAAAATTCAATAATGAGGTAGAGATTAGAATGTAAGTAATTCATATTCCCTTTAAAGAAGCAAATAGGCAAGAGACAGGTGGGGAGAGAGAGGGGGAGAGAGAGTTATAAAAGAGTATTGGATAAAATTTTACAAGTCAAATTTAGTGTGGTCAAAAGTTTGCAGAGCAAAGTCTGGCTTAGATAGTTAATAGAAAAAAAAATGTTCTGGACACTCCATCTAACCTCCTGGTTTCCTCCTCTATAAAAGGAAGATAACAATAGACATCTCTCTGATACAGAATCCCAAGAAATAGACTGAATACCGTGACACTGAAGAGCTCTTTAAATGTTGATTCAACACTCTGCGGTCTACTTAGGATCCCCAAACCAATTTGTGACATTCAATACTGAGAGGTTATCTGTTCTGAAGGAGAAAAAGAGACATTGTAAATCAGGTGGCAATGAGTGGTCCCAAAGGGAATGGAACACATTCTTTGTCCAAATGAACAGAAGATGTTGGTATGAGTCGTGCGCTCTCAGAGAGAAGTACATTGAGCTGAAGCTGGTTACCAGAGGGTGAGCATAATGCAGGAGAACTTTCAAGATCAGCAGCTCCCAAGACATCTTGGATAAGAATCTCACGTTAGGTCATCAAGATGAATGAGGTCACCTCGTTATAGTTTAGACAACTGCAAAGCAGAACAATATGACCCAAGACTGGCTTAAGACCTCAACGCAACTACAGAGCCAATAGCAGCTGGAAACTCTTACAGGCTAAATGCAAAGGAGAGAGTAATTTTGACATCAAAGGGATCAGTTTGACAAATGAAAATCAAATTGGATGGACTTTAATGCAAACAGCTGGGTGTGATGCAACCTAAAGAGGCAGATTTCCTGGAGTCAGCCAAACACATTTATTAGAATCCTCCATACCTCCCAAGGAGAGTGTAAATACTGAGTTTCAAATTTTCAAGTTTTTCCATTCCAAACAATGGAGGGGAGAGCATGGTAAGATAAACAACCTGCCCCACTATCCTGGAGATGATTTAGTGGCTAGGCTTGCTTTATCTGTGCCAAGATGGTGGTTTCTCTGTTCCATTCACATTTTCTCCTCCCTTCCTTTCTCCCACTTTTCCTTCTAATGTGCAGTGAATTTTATCTTCAGACAATGCAACTGAATGTGAGGTGACTGATTCAAAGAGTAAATATTTTCCTGGAAGGGCCTCTGAAGGAAAGGGCCAGGACTCCACGATGCCATGCGTGAGTGAGGAGGATGGATAAATTTGCTTTCTAACATGTGCTTGGCAACTGGCTTTCTACACCAAGAGCAATGTGGGTCTACATCAGCTGGGCTTACACCGAAAAGTAGGTAACTCACTTGCTGATGGAAAGATCATACCAAGGTAATTGGAAGAAAGAGCAAAAGTTTATCATCAGCCAGTTAGCAAAGCAATCTGTGGAATGGCTTCAGGGACATGTGTGTTCTGTTTTGTAGTAGTGATTCACCCTCATTCTGTTATCAGTGGTAACTCATCAGAATGCAAACATCCAGTACAAAGGAGGAAAGGTGTTGGAAAAGGCAATACTGTTGCAAGTCTTACTGCCCCAAGCACCCTGCTATAATATAATAGAAGCTGTTAAAGACTGAAACATTTATCCAAGAAGCATAGAAGCTGCCTTGATATTGCTCATTACTGTATCAACAAAAATTTAGCAAACTGTAGGACACCTAGTAGGCACACAACGCATATTTAATAAGATAATGAGTAACATGGGTCTAGACGTGATTGAGTGTAAAAGGAGAGATAAGATCTGCTTCATTAAGTCATCATTATCCATTAACTTACCTCACGTGGCAATTTTTGTACAGGAATTCAAAGCCATAAAATCCAAGTTCAGGATTAATTTGGGGGTTCAAACAAGACAAAGCAGAAAAAAAAATCCTCTAGTTTTTGCTACCATTTTGTAGGGTTTGTTGGCCTCATTTCAGAACCTATACAATGACATCTGAGCAGCACGAATGAAATTTTTAAGCTAATACACGATTTATTGTGCTTTGCTGGTGGATCAGTGAATGATTTCGTTGACCTGAAGCTTTGTTCTTGTTCTTGTGCCTCCTAGATTATTCCATTGATATGCTGAAGACAGATGTGCAGGAGAGAACTAATGGGCTCAGCAGATCTTAAGCCCGTTTTCTTTCTGTTTCCTACCTGCAACTCCTGCTGATTTCAAATGTTTGGTTTTTCATTTGAAGGTAAGTTTTGTTGACATAATAAGCTATGTTAGGGCCAGACCTGAACTGAGGTGAAGGTTTTCTTGCAAATTCAGGTTTGCAAATCAGCCACAAAAAATAAGGTAAATGATCAGATATCTGTGCCCAGAAAGTCCTGTGTACAATTAGCTGATGGACCTGCACCAAAGTCTTGGGAACTAAAATGGAGGTGCATTTTTACTAACCACATTTGGGGTAACAGCTTTTAGATATTTTTATATTTAGCAATCTAAAGAGTTCAAGACAAAGAATAACAATAAAGTGATGCACTCAAGATTTAACTTTTCAAACTTGATCTTGCAACCCAAATGATGTATTTGTTTTTTAGAATAGTTCAGAAGAGACAATGCTGGCATTTCATGTGTATGAGTGTATCAAGCATGCACTTGTACACATGTGATATAATAAAATATGAACAC
>PVKM010041366.1:0-13145 GCA_004027735.1 Carollia perspicillata
GGGACCATGTCCTTTCAGACTGGAGCTCCCAGAGCAAGGCTGTGTCTCCTTCCTCAGACAAGTCCACGTGTCCTGAGGTTCCCCGGCTTGGGCTGCAGCCCCCTCATCAGATGGGGACTCAGAGCAGCCTGTGTCCCACTCAGACTGGAGCCTGGGCAGGCCGCATCGGCCCCTCAGTGTGTGATGTCACGGCAGGGTCATGCCCTGCTCAGCCGTAGGTTCCCTCGGATTGGAGTCCCCCAGGGCAGAGCCGTTCCTCCTCTGACTGCCAGGGAAGCTGAGTCTTCTTTCCGATGCCGAGTTGGCCGCAGAGGTGGCTTTGCTGTGAGGACAGCCACGGACACAGACAGACGGAGCTCGGGTGAGGTGCTCCCTCCCTCCAGGATTTCAGCACAGAACCCAGCGGATTTAACTCCCTAAATTCATTCTTTTCATCGTAGCCACAGACGGCTGTGATTCCTTCCAGAATGTTGATGTAATTATGCTACTGGATGAGCACTCTGGAAATGAAGGTCTGCCTCGTTTTCATCGAATCTCAGAGAATCATAATTTGTAAGATAGATAAAGTGGAGTCTTGGTTAGTATTGATAATAAAGCAAAACTAAATGAAGGAAGGCTTCGGATGGTAGGTAGTAGAGAGCACCTACTGCTGGTCAAAGGTGGCATTACAGCTTAGCCCTATCGGTCTTTGTGGCTTCCACTCGAGAGAAGTGGTAGGTAGAAGTGAGGTCCAGCCGTTCTGTATGTGGGCGACTTGGAAAGGGGTTCTGGCAGAGCCGAGAATTGGAAACTCACTCCTAGACTTCAACACCTAGGGGTCAGTCACCATTTGGGCCACTTTCTTATGAAAGTTTCAGTCTGAACTATTAGTGGCTATTTTTTCCCCACAAAACAGATCTTCAATGCAGTAATAACAGTTGATAGGAAAACAGAACTAACTTTGCAGAGACCCGCCCTGCTGCCCACAGGCGATGAGTCTGCTCCAGAAGGCAGGAGGTCGTGAGAGATGGCCATGTTTTCTCTGTCGCCCCTCCTACCTCCTTCTAAGACCTACCCGGAGTACTCCTCCATGGTCTTCCTTCCTTCATCCTCCACACTGGGGGGGGGCACTCTAGTCACACTGTGTCAGTGGGCACCTCCAAGGACAAACACGTGTCTTGGAAAGGGCCTTGGGCTGGAGGGGCCTGAAGGAGGCTGGTGGTCAGTTCAGGTGTGTGCACAGTCATCGCCCTCAAGCTCCGTCTTTCTGCCTCTCTTTTGCCGTGGGGAGGGGCTTTGCTCATGCTCAGGAGATAACACATGATGCACAGCTCTCTGATTTTATAAAGAACAAAGCAAACTTATTATGAACTTAGAACTCGGGACTTTTATGAGATCAGCTAATCCATCTCGCTGCCTCCATTCTGCAGGTGGAAACACTGGAGGTGAAATTAGGGAGCTCAGAGTGGAAAGCGGGGGGCCCTGCCACTGTGGAAGTAAGTGAGCAGAGTGAGTGCTCCCCGCCAGCGCTATGTGGAGAGAGGGGGAGGCCTGGGCCTTTTCTGGAAATAACACTTTGGAGGTGAGGGGATTACGAAGTACAAAGACGTAGTCACAGAACAGCCATGGGGATGTAAAGCACAGCATAGGGAATGGAGGAGCCAAAGAACTTCTACACGTGACCCATGGACACGGACAGAGGTGTGGGGATGGCCTGAGGGAGTGGGGGTGCTGGGTGGAAAGGGGTGAAGAGGGAAGAATCAGGACAATGGGATTAGTATGATCAATAAAATATAATCGAGAAATGAATACAGTACTTTGGCAATATTTTACTGTGTTACTAGCCTTTCTGTTTTTGTAATTTATAGGCTTTATTTGAAAGTTCCCATCCCCCTGCCCCTCCCCTTTGGCAGCCATCATCTGTTTCTGTATTATTTATTCACTCGTTTGGGTTGTTTTCTTCTTATATTCCACATATCAGTGAAATGATTCAGCATTGTCTTTCTCTGTCTGACCTGTGTCACTTACTATAACACCCCTTGGTCTGTCCGTGTCGTCCGGAGAATCGCCTTCTTTGTTGCAAGACCACATTCTTTCTCATTGTTAAATACTGTTGGCCAGCATCTAGGTTGCCTCTGTATCTCGGCTGTTACTCGTAATGCTGCAATGAGCACAGGGGTGCTGGTATCTTTTCGAATGAGCATTTTTGCTTTCTTTGGATGTATCCGCAGAAGTGGCACAGGGTCAACAGGCAGCTCCACTTTTAATTTTCTGAGGAAACTCCATACTGCTTTCCACAGTGGCCGCACCAGTCTGCATTCCCACCAACAGTGCACTAGGCCTCCCTTTTCTCCACAGGCTCTCCAGCACTCGGTGTTTGTGGATTTACTGATGACGGCCATTCTGACGGGTGTGACGCGATATCTCATTGTGGTTTTAATTTGCATTTCCCTGATGATACATGACGTTGAGCATCATTTCATATGTCTGATGGCCATCCGTATGTCTTTCTTGGACAAATGTCTATTCAGGCACTATTTCATCGTGTTACTAGCTTTTTTGTTTTGTAATTGATAGCCTTCATTTTTAAGTTCCCACCCCCAGCCCCCTCCCCTTGGTGTTAGGCCGTGCGGGTTCCTGACGGTTTGGATATTAACCCTTATTGGAGGTGGTATTTGCTAATACCACCTCCCATTCAGCAAGTGCTTTATTGTTTTTAAGATTTTTTCAAGATTGTATTTATTTATTTTTAGAGAGAGGGAAAGGGATGGAGAAAGAGAGGGAGAGAAACATCGGTGTGTGGGAGAGAAACATTGATTAGTTGCTTATCGCACACCCCCAATTGGGGACCACAACCCAGGCGTGTGCCCCGACTTGGAATCTAATCGGCGACCTTTTGGTTCTCAGGCCGACACTTAATCCACTGAGCCATACAGGCCAGGGCTGTCTTTTTGTTTTGTTGATGGTTTCCTTTGCTGGCAAAATGTTTTTGGTTTGTGGTTACCATGAGGTTTACGTATATTATTCTATATCTATAGCAGTCTATTTTAAGCTGGTAGGAATTTAAGTCTAAATACATTCTCTAAGAACTACATTTTTACTCCCTTTCCACACTTTATGTTTCTGATGTCATATTTTAGATCTCTTTGTGTTATGTGTCTCCTAACTACTTACTGTATTTTTGGGTTGAGTTTGATACATTTTTCTTTTGACCTTGGTAGTAGCTTTTTTTCTTAAAGGTTTTATCTATTTATTTTTAGAGAGAGGGGAGGGGAGGTAGAAAGGGAGAGAGAAACGTCAACGTGTGGTTGGCTCTCACATGCCCCCCACTGGGGACCTGGCCCGCAACCCAGGCAGGTGCCCTGACTGGGAATTGAACCTGTGACCCTTAGGTTTGCAGGCCGGGACTCAATCCACTGAGTCACACCAGCGAGGGCCTCATTTTCTTTTCTTTCTTTCTTTTTTTTTTTTAAGATTTTGTTTATTTATTTTTAGAGAGGGGGAAGGAAAGGAGAAAGAGAGGGAGAGAAACATCGATGTGAGAGAAAAGCATTGATGAGTTGCCTCTTGCACACCCCCAGCCAGGGACCGGGCCTGCAGCCCCGGTGTGGGCCCTGATTGGAACGGGAGACCTTTCTCTGCAGGATGACACCAACCTACTGAGCCGCACCGGTCAGGGCTGTCTGCGCTCTATTTTGATGCATACCCAGAAGTGGAATTCCTGGATCATAGTGGTGCTGTTTTCAGTTTTTGGGGGAGCTTTCCTACTGTTTTCCATCGTGGCGGCACTACTTTGCATTCCCACTGACCGCACACGAGAATCCCGCACTCCCCATCCTCACCGACACTTACTACTTGTTGTTTTGATACTGGCCATCCTAACAGGTGTGAGGCGGTGTCTCACTGTGGTTTCGATTTACATTTTGTCGATGGTTAGTGATGCTGAGTACTTTCCATGTACACATTGGTCATCTGCGTGTCCTTTTCCCAAAAGTCCTATTTAGAACTGTCCATTTTAAAATTGGACTTGTTTGCTGAGTTGTATACATCCTTTACATATGTAGGATATTAACCTTTTACCAGATATATGATTTGCAAGTATTTTCTTCCATTTAGTGAGTTGCTCTTACTTTGTTGATGGTTTTTGTGTGTGTGTGTGTGTGTGTGTGGTTTCTTTGTAATGGAGGAGCTACATGTGGCCAGTGGCTATATTATTTATTTACTTACTTACCTACTTACTTAAATTCTCACCAGAGGATATGTTGATTGGTTTGAGAGAGAGAGGGAGGGAATGGGAAGAGAGAGAGAGACATCGATCAGTCACCTTCCGTACACACCCTGTGCTGGGGACTGGAACCTGCCACCTAGACACGTGCCCTGGCTGGGGGTCCAGCCCGAGACTTTTCAGTTGCTCCACGGCAGCGCCCCGTCCCGGAGCCACACTGAGCCACACTGCCCAGGGCTTGTTGATAGTTTTCTTTGTTGTGCAGGAGCGCTTTAGTTTGACACAGTCCCACTTGTTTATTTTTGCTTCTGTTGCCTTTGCTTGTGGTGTCAAATCCAAAAAATCATTGCTAAGGCTGATGTCTAGGTGGTTACTGCCCACGTTTTCCTGTAGGGAGTGTTATGGTTTCAGGTCTTACGTTCAAGTCTTTAATCTATTTTGAGTAAATTTTTTGTATGATGTAAGAGGGTGGTCCAGTTTCATCCTTCCGAATCATGGCTGTGTAGTTTTTCCAACATCCTTTATTAAAGAGATTGGCTTTTCTCCATTGTATAGTCTTGGCTCCTTTGTCATCAGTTAATTGACCATTTATAGTGTGAGTTTATTTCTGTTCCATCTGTGTGTCTGTTTTTATGCCAGTACCATACTGTTTTGGTTACTATAGCTTTATAATATAGCTTGAAATCATGAAGCATGATGTCTCCAGCTTTGTAATTCTTTCTCAAGGTTACTATGGCCATTCAGGGGTTTTTGTGTTTTTTGTTTTGTTTTGTTTTTCGTTTCCATACGAATTTAGAATTGTTCTATTTCTGTGAGAAATTCCATTGGAATTTTTATAAGGATTGCATCAAATCTATAGATTGCTTTGGGTAGTTAGTATGAACATTTTAATAATATCAATTCTTCTAATATATGAGAATGCATTTAAAAAAATTTTTGTGCCTTCTTCATTTTTTTCATCATTGAGTAGGATGTTAGCTGTGGGCTTGTCATATATGGCTTCTGTCAGGTTGAGCTATGTTCCTTCTACTTGAACTTAGGTGTCCGTCACAGATGAATAAATGAAGACGTGATACATATTTTTTATCCACTTGTGTGCAGAGTTAGATGAACATCTTTATGGCTATTACTTTGAATTCTTTATCTAGTAGATAGCTTACCTCTGTTTTGTTTGGTTCTTTCTCTCGGGTTTTGCTTTTTGTTTGTTTGTTTGGGACATATTCCTTTGTCTCTTCGTTTCTCCTGCTTGTTTCTACATATTGGGTATACTAGCTTCATCTCCTGCTCTTGGGAAAGTGGCCTTATTTAGGAGGTGTCCTGTGAGCCCAGGGGTGGAATGTCCCCCAGTTGTCATCAGAGCCAGGTGCTCCAGAGGTGTTCTTTGTGTGGACTAGTGTGGCCTCCTGTTGTGGGTGTCCTTACACACCGGCAGGTGAGGCTGGTCCCTGCCCCGGCTGGCTGTGAGGCCTGGCCGTAACTGTTGCAGGTGTGCTGGTGGGCGGGCGAGGCCTTCGGAGTGGCTGGCCGAGAGGCCCGGTCTTGGCTGTTGCAGACATACTGCTGTGTGCTGGTGCTGGCCGAGGCCACCCATGGGATGTGGCAGGGCAGGAAGAGCTTCGGAGGGGTGCCAGCCTGGCTGGGTCCTTTGAGGTGAACGGTGTTAGTAAGGTTAATAGACAGTGTCAGAAATGGCATCTGCCGGGGTCAGCCCAGCTAGGTAGAAGGAGAATAGAGGAAGGGGGGAGATGGTGCCCACCAGCACTTCTATGCCCAAAGAAAGTTCCAACAGAGCATGTTTCTCCAGCACGTGCCCTAAGTTAGTCAGTGTATCACCTTCACATATTCCCCAGGTGCTTTTCAAACTGCTCCCTGTGCTCTGGGGCTCAAAGAGTGCAATCTGGGTCTCCCAAAGCCCTTTGGCTCTCCGAGATGTAAGCCCCTCTGGTTCTCAAAGCTAGAGGTCATGGGGTCTCCTCTCCCTGGGGCAGGTCCCCCGAGCTGGGACTCAGACCCCTTGCTCTTTGGGAGGGACCTCTGTGGCAGTGCTACCCCTCCCACGTTTAGGTCACTGGGTGGGGGCTGGGGACTAGGACCAGACTAGACAGGTCCGGACTAGACTAAATCTCTGACCCTCCCACCTGTCTCAATGTGGCTTGTTTTATTGACCTACACTTGCACTTTTTTTCAATTATGGTTTGCTTTCAATATTATTTTGCACTGGCTTCAGTGTGCAGCGTAGTGGTCAGACAATCATAGACTTTACCAACTGTTCACCCCAATATTTCCAGTATCCACCTAGCACCATAATTCTGAAAACCATAAATAGTTATTGCATTATTATTTACTATATTCCCTATGCTGTACTTTAGATCCCTGTGACTATTCTGTGACTGACAATTTGTACTTTGTAATCTCTTCACCCAGTACTCCAACTCGCCTCCCCTCTGGCGATCACCAGTCAATTGTTTGTTCGTTTATTTTGCCCTTTAGATTACACATGTAAATACAATCATTTAATATTTGTCTTTCTCTGTTTGGTTTATTTCACTTAGCATAATACCCCGTAGGTTCATCAATGCTGTGGCAAATGGTAAGACTTCATTCTTTTTTATGGCTGAGTAGTATTCCATTGTGTAAATGTACCGCAGCTTTTTAGACCCACTCTTCTACTGATGGGCACTTGGGTTGCTTCCAAATCTTGGCTGTTGTAAATAATGCTGCAGTGAACATAAGGGTGCATCTGTGTTTTTCAAATTAGTGTTTCAGGTTTATTCAGACACATACCCAGAACTGGAATCAGTAGGTCATAAGGCAGTTCCATGTTTAGTTTTTTGGGGAAACTTCACACTGTTTTCCACAGTGGCTGCACCAGTCTGCATTCCCACCAACAGTGTAGGAGGTTCCCTTTTCTCCACATCCTCATCAGCACTTGCCATTTGTGGATTTATTTTTTTAAAGAGGTTATTTAATTATTTTTAGAGAGAGGGAAAGAGAAGGAGAGAGAGGGAGAGAAACATCAATGTGTGGTTGCCTGTCAAACACCCCCGGCTGGGGACCTGGCCTGCAACCCAGGCATGTGCCTTGACTGGGAATCGAACTGCGACCCCTTGGTTTGCAGGCCCGCGCTCGATCCACTGAGCCACACCAGCCAGGGCAATTTGTGGATTTATTAATGATAGCCATTCTGACAGATGTGAGGTGATACCTCATTGTAGGCTTTTTAAAAATTAATTAATTTATTTATGTATTTTAGGGAGAGGACGGGAGGGAGAAAGAGAGGGAAAGAAACATTAATGTGTGGTTGCCTCTCACACCCCACTCATTGGGGATCTGGCCTGCAACCCAGACATCCTTTGATTTGCAGGCCGGCACTCAATCCACTGAGCCATGCCAGCTAGGGCTCATTGTAGTTTTAATGAGGCTTTTTCTTTATCCCTGTCGTAGAAAATCTGTCCCACTCGTCTTCAGGCCATTCTTAGAGATACCTGTCATATAAGTAGTAGTTTTGGTGTCAGTGAGAAGCCAGCCCAGGGTCTTCCCACTCCCTCCTGAACCCGAAGCCCGGAGCCTTCCTCCTGGATGCCGACTCAGCTCCTTCGTGAAATGAGCTGAACGCCTTGGGGCTGGCGGGCTGCCTGTACAACAAACGCATCTCCGATCGCCTAGCCACTGCCCTCTCCTCTCACTGCAGTCTTTGTGTCAAAGTCTGTTTTGTCGGTGCAAGTATGGCCACTCCAGCTTTCTTTGGTTTTCACTTGCATGAAATATCTTTTACATCTTTTCACTTTCAGTCTCGTGTACTTATATCTGAAGTTAGTCTCTTGCAGGCAGCTTATGGATGGGCCTTTTACAAAATAATGATAATAAAGGCCCATCTATTCAGCAACTCTGTGCCTTTTGATTGGAGTGTTTAGTCCATTTACATCTAAATTAATTATTGATAGGTATGTATTTATTGCCATTTTATTAACTGTTTTGTAGTTCTTCTTCTTTTTTTTTTTAAGATTTCATTTATTTATCTTTAGAGGGGAAGGGTTAGGGAGAGAAATATCAATGTATGGTTGCCTCTTGTGTGTCCCCTGCTGGGAACTGGCCTGCAACCCAGGCATGTGCCCTGACTGGGAATCTAACTGTGATCCTTTGCTTCGCAGGCCCGCGCTCAATCCACTGAGCTACACCAGCCAGGGCTGTTTTGTAGTTCTTCTGTTCCTTTCTTTTCTTGTTCTCTTCCTTTGTGATTTGATGGGTTTTTGTAGTGGTATATTTAGATTCTTTTGTCTTTATTTTTTCTGTATCTACCTTAGATTTTTGCTTTGTGGTTTGCATGAGGCTTACATATAACAGCTTATATTTATAACCATCTAGCTTTTTTTTAATTTTATTTTAATTGTTATTACCATCTAGCTTTTAAAATTGCTATTCCAGTAGGTGTGAAATGGTATCTCATTGTGTTTTATCCAAGGATGTGTTTATTGATTTGAGAGAAAGAGAGAGAGAAACATGATCAGTTGCCTTCCGTACACACCCTGACTGGGGATTGAACCCACAACCTTTTGGCGTAGGGGACAATGCTCCAACCAACTGAGTCACTGGGCCAGGGCTCATTATGATTTCCATTTGCATTTCCCTAATAACAAATGGTGTTAAGCTTTTCAGGTACTTGTCCATTGCATATTTGCTTTAAAGAACTGTTTATTAAGTGTTTTGCTCATTTTTAAATTGGGTTTGTTTGTTTGTTTGTTTGTGGTTGTTCCTAATTATATTCTGGATATAAATCTCTTATTAGATATCTTTTTTAAAAATATATTTTATTGATTGTGCTATTACAGTTGTCCCATTTTCCCCATCTCACTCCTCTCTGTTCCGCACACCCCCTCCCACCCACATTCCCCCCCTTTAGTTCATGTCCATGGGTCGTACATGTAAGTTCTTTGGCTTCTACATTTCCTACACTATTCTTACCCTCCCCCTGTCTATTTTCTACCCACCGTCTATGCTTCTTATTCTCTGTATCTTTCCCCCTCTCTCCCCCTCCCACTCCTCTGTTGCTATCCCTCCATGTGATCTCCATCTCTGTGGTTCTGTTCCTGTTCTAGTTGTTGGCTTAGTTTGTTTCTGTTTTTGTTTTAGGTGTGGTTGCTCATAATTGAGTTTGCTGTCATTTTACTATATATGTTTTTTAATCTTCTTTTTCTTAGATAGGTTCCTTCCTTTAACATTTCATATAATAAGGGCTTGGTGATGATGAACTCCTTGAACTTGCCCTTATCTGAGAAGCACTTTATCTGCCCTTCCATTCTAAATGAAAGCTTTGCTGGATAGCGCAGTCTTGGATGTAGGTCCTTGTGTTTCATGACTTGGAATACTTCTTTCCAGCCCCTTCTTGCCTGTAAGGTCTCTTTTGAGAAATGAGCTGACAGTCTGATGGGAAGTCCTTTGTAGGTGACTGTCCCCTTATCTCTTGCTGCTTTTAAGATTCTCTCCTTATCTTTAATCTTGGCTAATGTAACTATGATGTGCCTTGGTGTGTTCCTCCTTGGGTCCACATTCTTTGTGACTCTCTGAGCTTCCTGGACTTCCTGGAAGTCTATTTCCTTTGCCAGATTGGGGAAGTTCTCCTTTATTATTTGTTCAAATAACTTCCACTTGTTGCTCTTCCTCTTCCCCTTCTGGTACTCCTATAATTCAAATGTTGGAACATTTAAAGATGTCCTGGAGGTTCTTAAGCCTCTCCTCATTTTTTTGAATTCTTGTTTCTTCATTCTTTTCCAGTTGGATGTTTCTGGTCCACACTATTGATTTGAGTCTGTTTCCTTCCCATCACTTGGTTCTCTGTACATTTTCCTTTACTTCACTTAGTATAGCTTTCATTTTTTCATCTAATTTGCGACCAAATTCAACCAATTCTGTGAGATCCTGATTATCAGTGTTTTGAACTGTGCATATGATAGGTTGGTTATCTCTTCATCGCTTAGTTGTATTTGCTCTGGAGCTTTGGTCTGTTCTTCCATTTAGGCCATTTTTTGTCTTGACATGCCTGTTACATAGTGAGGGGCGGAGCCTTAGGTGTTCACCAGGGTGGGGTAACCCACGTTGCTGTGTTGTGATGCTGTATGTGGGGAAGGAGGGAACAATGGCGCTTCCTACGCTCTCTGTGAATCTCAGTCCCTTACCCTGTTTCCCACAAGCAAATCGGGCCCTTCTGGTGCTGATTGCCCTTTGGGTGGGTTTGTGTACGTTCTAGGACCCTGTAGGTCTCTCCAACAAACCCGCCTGTGAGGCTGCGAGTTTCTCCTGGCACCTCAACCCCCATAGGTGTTTTCAATCAGTGGTCTGAGGCTTTATTTCCCCAAGCTGGGTCCCTGGGTTGCACAATCTGTCCTGCTCCCGAGTTGTTTCTCCCGGTTTACCTGTACTCAAATGTGGGACTGCCCAGTCCACCAGCCACCGCCTTGCTGCGAGCCCGCTCTCTGCCCCAGATGCCCGTCTCTGCCCCTCCTACTGGTCTGGATGAATGTATCTCTTTAACTCCTTGTTGTTGGACTTCCATACAGTTCAATTTTCTATCAGTTCTGGTTGTTTTTTGTTTTTAAATTGTTGTTGTCCTTCTTTCGGTTGTGCGAGGAGGCACAGTGTGTCTACCTTCACCTCCATCTTGGCCGGAAGTGCTCTTATTAGATATTTTAATTGCAAGTATTTTCTCCCATTCTGTGACTTATCTTTTCATTCTTTTGATAGTGTCCTTTGATGAGACCCGGGGCTTTTGCAGATAACCTAAGCTTTTCCGGGGAGTTTATCCTCTCCCAGCTGTGGATGAACAAATCAAGGCCTTGTGAGAAGTCAGAGGTTCTACCTCTTGATGATAGGACACCAGGGATCCCCATTCACCCATCTGGGCTTGGCCCACAAGACTGGGTCCCTACCTCCCTACTCCCTTTAAGTGTTCAAAGACTAGAATCATACAGAAAAGAAAAAGAAAAGAAAAAAGAGCCCTGGCTGGTGTAGTTCAGTGCATTGAGTGCAGGCTGTGAACCAAAGGGTCGTGGTTCGATTCCCAGTCAGGGCACATGCCTGGGTTGCAGGCCAGGTCCTCAGTGGGGGCCATGTGAGAGGTAACCACACATTGATGTTTCTCTCCCTCTCTTTCTCCTTCCCTTCCCCTCTCTCTAAAAATAAAAAAGAAAAAGAAAAGAGAGAAGAGAGGGCAGTGAATGATACACCCGTCACGACTGAGGAAACAAACATGGGCCCAGTCTCAGGACTCAAGAAATCACACGTGCTACATCATGGATGAACCTTGAAACCACGCTAAGCCAAGAAGCCAGTCACAAAAGACCACTCACTGTGTGATTACATCTATATGGAATGTTCACAGTAGCCAAATCTATAGAGACAGAAAGAAAACTAGTAATTTCCTGGGGCTGGTGGGGCAGGGAAGGTGAGTTAAGGGGGATGGGAAGTGACTGTTAATGGGTATTTAAAAAAAATCCTTACTCAAGAATATGTTTACTGATTAAAGAGAGAGAAAGGGGGAGACAGAGAGAGAGAGAGATGTGAGAGAAGCATCAGTTGGTTGTCTCCTATCCATGCCCTGACCAGGGATCGAACCTGCAACCTGCAACCTAGTGGTGTGTGCCCTGCGCAGGGATCAAACGCACAACTGCTTTGTGGTACATGGGGATGACACTCCAACCACCTGAGCCACCTGGCCAAGGCAGCATGGTATTGTTTTCTCCGGATCGTAAGAAGTCTCTAAAATTGATTGTGGTGTGGTTGCACAACTCTGAATATCCTCAAAGCTATGGATTGTACATTTTAAGGGGGTGAATTATATGGTATGTGAATGATGGGGAGCAAAATAAATCACCATAAAATATTCCATTTTGACATAGTGATTATTTTGAATTACATTTACTTAATGAACAGCTGATATAAAAAGGAGTCTCTGCCCCTCCTTCTTCCCCCGAAAGCAGGAAATGAATCTCCTATGTGAAGACACCCTCCCTGTATCAGGAGGGTAGGAGGCATCCTCATCACCAGAGACGGGGAATCCAAGGCTCAGAAGGCTGTGTAAGCAAACTTTCTTACTTCTTCATTAATTTGCTAACCAAAGCCCAAACTCCTTTGTATTGCCAAATGTTTACAAATAATTCTTTCTTTGTTTTAAAGGTATAAAAGCTGCTTGCATTAGTCACTTCTTTGGGTCTTGTATTTCTATGGGCTCCTGTATGCACAAAATTAAATTCGTTTTTCTCCTCTTAATGTCTTACGTCAATTTAATTGTAGACCAGCCAAAGAACCAAGAAGAGAAAAGGGAAACATTTTTTTTTGTCCTGTGTGAATTATACCTCAATAAAGCTGTTATTTGAAAAGAGAAGGAAAGAAAAAAAGGCTGAGGCCCATGGCTGACCTCTATCCCTCCTTCTCCCTCAGCGTGCTGATGTCTTCTTCACTTGATGGTGAAGCGTAGCCAGGCCCGGACATGCTCACAGCGGGGGTGCTTCATGGTCAGCCCGTAGATAGGGGTCAGGTCCACTTTCACACCTGGGGGCACACTGAACTCCAGCTGCTGCAGCATGATGGCCAGAAAAAGGGAGACCGCTCCCTTGGCCGGGACCTCCCCTATGCACCGGCGTTTGCCCATGCCGACGAGCATCGCCTTCTCACTTGAGGTTTCGCTGATGGCAGTGCCATCGGCAGTAGGAATCACTCTGGCCGGAACTCACATGGGTCCGCCCACTGCGTCCTGCAAGAGGAGCAGAGGAGCAGAGGAGCTGAGGTCTTCGGGCCAGGAGCCCCAGGAGGGTGGTCCTGGGGGAAGGCTTCTGAGCAGACTTCTGTTGGTACCACCAGTGCAAGAGTAGATAGAGACCAACCTCGAGAATAGTGCTTTTTAATAGAGAATTGTCTTCATTCTAATCAGTAAAAAAAGGGAATCCAT
>PVKM010041367.1:0-13130 GCA_004027735.1 Carollia perspicillata
GTCATCGACCTCGCATATACCCCTTCCTTTCCATTCTGTCATTCTTGAGTTTTTGGAGTCTGTCCCTATACACAACCTTTCTGAAACATCTACCAGACTAATTTTCCTAATGATCCTCTCTGATTTTTGTCACATCTCATCTGAAAACATTAATTTATCCATAGAATCGTAAATTCTTTAAACTAACTTCAGATTTAGTTAAGATTTAATTTAGTTAAGTTTACTTAAGATTTAACTAACTCAAGATTTAGTGTGATCTGGACTTAACTTTCTTGCCTTCTGAGAATTCCTTTATACAAAATATAAGTGTTAATCACTTACTATAAACTGTATACTCTCTGAGCATTTTTTCATGATTTTTCTGCTAGATGCTTTTCCACCAGGTTTCATATTCTCTCAAACCCCAACACAGCCCATGACATCAGATCTTGTTTAAGAGGCACCTGAGTGTCTCGACAGCTGAGTGAAAACTCTCTGTAGTATAAGCTCCTGGTGCATTGTCAGTGCTTCTTTATGGTAGATATCAGTGTGTAGTTCTCATCATATTTCCATACACATCTTTCCTCCCCTGTTAGATAAAAAGCTGCTGAAGGCCAAGATCTACATGTGATATCTCTTGCAAACTCCCAACACTTAAAATTGGATTGGGTTTTGACTTTTGTTTTATTTTTATTTAATAATTCAGTGACATTTTATAAATAAGGTCCTTGAGACCCCTTTTTCTTATCTAAAAAGTGTGCTTAAACTGTACTCCTTCAAAGTACAGGTCTTGTGGAATTCCACGATATTTTTTGCTTTTTCTTTTTATTAGTTTTTTTCTGCTTTGACACCTGCAATCTACAAAACATTTTTAAGTAAAATTTGAAAACATTTTCATTTAAAAATTTTACTAAATAGAGTTTCTTGTTAAAAATGTCTATGTAACTTTAATACTTCTAAGAATAACAGTTGAAAATAATTTACAATTTGAAGTTGCTAATAACGTGTCACAGAAGAACACCACCACTTTCAGTCACCTGGGTGGGCTCAGAGGACAAGCCGCAGCCCCCCCACCTTCCATACATTCTCTGCGGACCTCTGCTCCGCTGCTGAAAGACAAAGTAAAACAAGGTGGGTTCTACTAAGGAAATGTTGTCAAACCCCCGGTTAAACACTCTCGACTCTCTTCCTGCATAATCTTTCGGAGGAGTCTCGACTTTCAAGTGTTCCTGAAATAGACGTCCCCCTGCCCTCCACTCCCGTCACGTGAGGAGATGCCTCCAGCGCCCGAATTTCCTCGGAGTTCTCATCATTTAAAGCCCCAAACAATTCTTCTCCTTGTTAAATGGGTTTGGTTGTTTACTAGTTTGTTTTCATGCTATTTCCTTCTGTACTTAGAAACATGCACCCCCGTTCTTGAATTGAGGAGGGGAGAGAGACAGAGGTGGGTACTCAGGTAAGCCAAACATTTGGCACCACTCTCAGCCAATATCATTTAAATACTTGTTCAATATTTATTCAGAGAAGAAGCTAAGCACTGTCTGGGAGAATAGGTCGAAGGATCTACCAGCAGAGCAAGGTCTCCTCCTGTTGCTCAGCAGATGCAGCTTTGACCTCAAACTTGCAGACTTTTCAAAAGTCCTGTGGATGATACAGCACACCATCTAGAAAGGCAGCTGGAGCATACCCTCCGGCCTTTCAGTCCTCACCCCCAACAGCTTATCAAGCCTTCCTCTGTTCACATAGAATAGTCTACTTAAGAGGTCAGAAAAATGCAATTTCCCCCATCTCCTTATATTTGCAGAGTTCAAGAATCGACAGCTCTGAATCTAGCTGTGCCCGTTGATGCTTGTTGATTTCTATGTCAGGCATCAGCTAGGTTTGGTTGGAAGATGGCCTACCTATCAGCCACCCAGCCCTTCTCACAGCTTGTACATAACGTGGGTTGAGGGGATGAGTGCCCTTGAGGTGTGAAATGAGCACGGGCTGTGCATGAGAGTTCTGTCCCCCAGGCTTTCAGCTCGCACCCAGCTCCTCCCATGGTGAGTGACTTATGAATGACAGCATGCTCCTGGGGAGACAGGAAGAGGGACAAAGGGAAAGCAGGTATATGTGTTCCTAAGCTCTGTTCACTTCTGTCACCTGGCTTTCTTCCCAAAATCTCTGACACCTTCAATTATTTCTGTTCTTCCCACAGGAGCAGACCAGGTGCTCCCGAGGGAAGGCATAAGGGTTTGCATGCACACCAGTTCATGCAGTACCAGCCCACAGACTTCATCCGAGTGACAAGGGATCCACTCTGTGACCCGAGTGGGCTCTGCCAGCATCCCCCCTCCGAAATGGTTGATGAATCGTTCACAGCAAAGATCTCGTTTCTTCAATTCCTTCTTCTTAGATTTCAGTTAGTGTTGGCATCTTCTCCTGGGTTTACAGCTATAGCAAAATAAAACTCCATGATGATGTGTGGCTCATTAAACACAGGCCAGTTAGCCAGGTCCCATCACTCTAAGGCGAGTGGCAATCCTGGTGGCCGTAGAGCTGATTTTGAGTCTATTCAGTATCATCAGCAAATCGGGAGCTTCACTCTTTCTTTCCAGTAGAAAGGTAGGACAGTGACCATCTCTGTGGGTTAAAAACATTCCCAACCCTTCTACCCAGGCTCCATTTACAATGTGTTTACATTTTAGTATATTGCTCCATTCCCAGTGAAACTAGCCAGCTTTGTTTATCACCAACTTCCACTTTCAGCTGAAATGTGATTCTTTGAGCTTTATGGCCCCATTACATGATATCCCATCACACGCAATGCTGTAAAATAGTATGAGATCATGTAGGCTAAAGGGTGATCTAAGGAAAGAAATTATTTGTATTAATACCAAGTTTATATTGGACTCATTTTTTTAAGCATTTCGGAAAACACTCCATCTTGCACACTTGGCAGAAACGGATACAGAAGCATTGTGTTTCTTTTTACAGATGACAAAAAAAAAATTAGGTCCAGTATGTCTCAGGACATAGTTCCTGTGAGGTAAAAGTAGAATCAAAAGCAATAAAATGTTCTTTTTTATTTCATAGATACCAAAGTTTTTGTTCATGTGTTAATTCATTTATTTCTCTCTCCTCCTGAGATTTTAAATTTAGGGTCTAGGCACCTGGCAGATTGTTGCCATGTCCTTTAAAAGTTCAACTTCATCTTCGCATCCAATGGCATCTGCGTGGTCTTCTTTTAAATATGTGTTTTAAAACTTCTTTTGTTTCAGGAGTTTGTGAGTTCACATCGTACATATGCTAGAGAACCAAATGGGAAGTGTCTGAAGCAAACGGGCCTTTTGTTTATAAAAGGGGATCACAGTCAACAAATAAACCTCCTGCTCTGGACATGTCATGCTAAGAGTGGCAATGGAAACCAAGGTGGGAGCCCGGGGTGAGCTCAGTCGTATGACACGATGAAGCAGGCACCATTATGTGGAGTGCTTACTGAAAGATGACCTGAGTTATACACAATGGAACACTAACTGTTCCAAATGTTTCCTCTCCTGATTTTTGTCATCCAGTTATTCTATTGGCTAGCACTTCTTTTTCATAATCTGTATAGCTTGTTTTGGGAAAAGTAAGTCTCAGGTTTACAAATGCTGGCTGTGGCAATGGATTTCCAGAGGATATCCAGGTTGGTTTGGCCCAGTTTTACCTTACAAAATTGCCACATTAATACTGCTACAATACTAAAGCATATTCTCCTCCTTTCTCCCACTCTGTTGCATCATCCCTTTTAATCCATTTATTCATTGATTAAACAAATATTTACTGATATTCTAGTGAACCAGGTGCCAGCCAGTCAAGTGCCAAATGGACAGGCTCTACAAACTGTTCATCTCTAATGTAAGATGGGTAAAACTTCTACCATCTCAGGCAGTCTCTCATCTAAAAATATGTCCAAAATATTTGGTTTGGGCTTTGAGTAAATTCACTACCCCACTATTTTTCCATTGCACTTAAGAGAGCCAAACACAGTAATACAGTAATGGTGTCTAAAAGAACAAATTTCCCTCCTCAGTGTTTCAGATCAAAGATTGTCATGACTCAAGGCTTCAATTTGAAGGCATAGCCATTTTACTAGGGAGGATACTTACAACTACAAATAATAGAAACTGCTCTTAAATGACAGAGGGTATACATTTATTCATGAGAAGGAAATGTCCAGGGGTAAGCTTGGTTTCAGACATGGGCTGATCAGAACCCCTAACAGTATTTCTCTGCACGTGTCTCCATATGCTGTGTCCTCAGGCAAATGGGCTTCCAGTTGTGTAGGAACAATGGCTGCCAGCAGCAACTCAGGATAAACTTTCTAGCTGAAATTCCAAAAAAGAGAGGGGAACAGCCTGAGCAATTGAGCAGTTCTCTAGACAGTAGAATGATGAGCTACAGCAATTGGCTTACACTCAGATCATGTACACATTAGAAAACCCATCACAGTGACGAGAGGGTAAGCTCAATCCACCCAATTTGCAAAGGGGCCACTACAAAATGGGAGAAGAGTAAGGAGAAGAAAAGTAAAAACTTATGTCAGAGGTGAGAGGAAAGTAGAAGGACATTTTCTGCAGATATGTTATTAAAGTAAAGAAGACTTTTTAAAAATATTTTGTAAAAAAGAGATCCAAATGGCAGCCAAGTAGGTGGAAGCTGCACTCACCTCCTCCCAAGAATATATCAAAATCATGGCTGAGTTACAGAACCATCAACCTGGATAACCATCTGAACACTAGCTGAACAGAAGTCTTATGACTAAGGATGTGCAGAACTCATGTCGAGACTCGTAAGAAGGCTGGAGGTGCAGAAAAGGCTCACCCTGCACTCACATGTGGGGGTTGAGAACCAGAGGGATGTCTCGGCTACAGAGGTTCTCCCTGAGGAGCAAGGCATTTCAGCCTCACACTCGGCTCCCTGGGCTGGAGCAATAGACCAAGAAACGATGACCACATATCTGGCTATTAAAATCAGGGAAAATTCCATTTGCTCATGTAAAAAGGGAGTCTTCTGGAAACTCAGAAACTCCCTGAAAGGACTGATGCACAAAATCCTGCTGGCAGGCACTCACCCTGGGCTCTAGCAGACTGTTGGTGGCTTGGGGGGAACTGAGTCACACAGGGAGAGGTTGGGTTGCATGGCTTTGGGGAAAGACTTGGAGGGACAGCTGCCAATGCCCCTGTGCTAGGTGCTTATACCACATTGCCCACAGGGCCATCTTTCCTGGGTCAAGCACTTCCCTGAACATGGCCTTAGCCTGAGAGTCACTAAACCCTCCCTGTTCCCTCTCAGAGGCCCCAGATTGCTCCCAGAGGAGAGATCCACTTGCCACCTCCACCTGGGCACATGCTGCAATCATTCTTGCATAACTCCTGAGGCAGGTCAGGCAACCTCATGGTATGCCAGGGAGACACTTGGGTTGTGTGGGGTTTTTAGGCTATGGCATGTTTTTCATCCTTCATAGGACTGGCACCATAGTTCCTGTATTGGGGCTAGTCCCACCCACATGGCATCAGCCTAGGGAAAGGCCCTAGAGAGAAAGTTCTGTAGCCCTAGGCAGGTAGTAGCTTGTCTTGGTGTACAATGAGATTTTGCTGAGTGGCCTCAGACCCAGCACTGGTGCTGAGTTTAAACTCATATGAACCTGGTGAACACCATTCAGTCTTTCCTGGTGAATCACTGAGAATCTGCCTCACGCTACTTGCTTATTGCCTGAGAGTCTTTCAGAGGCAGAGACTAACAAATCTTGAGGTTCCTTGGCCTTTTCACAGACCTGGCCCAGGCTCAGTACTGGAGTCAGCCAGCCTCGGTGCACAGCATCGCTGCTTCCATGAGAACCCAGGCTCAGCACGGGCAGCTACCAACAATAAATTGTCTTGTGGCTCATAACACATAACCCAAGCATAGCCAGAGTCCCTCCCAAGAGGCCTCAGGACCACCTGAGGCCTAGTAGCTGGCTTTACACCCTAGCAGAACATGACCCAATTAACCCCACAAGTGGCCCATACAAATGGGGCTACATCAAATTAAAAAGGTTTTGCACAGAAAAAAAAATCAAAACAAAAAGACAACCTACTGAATGGGAGAATGCATTGCCAATGACACATCTAATAAGGGGTTAGTAGCCAAAATTCATAAAGAGCTCAGACAACTCCACACCAAAAAACCACAAACAATTCCATTAAAAAGTGGACAGAGAATCTGAACAGACACTTCTCCAAAAGAACATACAAACGGCCGATAGATATACAAAATGATATTCGACATTGCTAATCATAAGAGAAACACAAATTAAAACCACATTCACACCTGTCAGAATGGCTGTCATCAATAAACCAACAAACAAGTGCTGGCAAGGATGTGGAAAAAAGGGAACCTTTGTGCCTGTTAGTGGGAATGCAGACTGGTGCAGCCACTGTGGAAAGCAGTATGGAGGTTCCTCAAAATATTAAAAATGGAACTGCCTTATGTCCCAGCAATTTCACTTCTTAGAATACATCTGAAGAAACCCAAAACACTAATTCAAAACAATATATGCACCTTTATGTTCGTTGCAGCGTTAATTATGACAGCTATGATGTGAAAGCAGTCTGACTGCCTATGAATAGACAAGCGGATAAAAAAAAGTGGTTTTCTAACTTGATTTTCAAATTCTTCATTGTTAGCATACAGAAATACATAGATATTTGTGTTTTGCTCTTGTTTTGCTGAGTTCCTTTATTATTTGTAGAAGTGTGGTGTATGTGTGTATTTTTTCAATTGTTTGGCATTCAGATCAATGTTTAAATAAAGATCACTCTTTTTCTTCATTTTCAACCTAAATGGCTTCAATTATTTTTAATCTTACCTTATTGCACTGGATAGAACTACAAGTACAATGTTTTAGGAGAAATGATTGAAAAAGCCATTCTTATTTCATCACTGATTTTCCAGAGAAGGGAATCTTTTATGGTTAATGTTAGCTGTAGTGCTTTTGTAGATTTTTTTCCTATTCCTAGTTTATTGAGAGCTTTCACCATAAATAGGTGTTGGATTTTGTCACATAGTTTTCCTGAGTCTATTTAGATAACGATGTGGTTTTGTCTGTATTTTATTAATAATTTGTGTATTACATTAATTAATTTTCATATGTGAAAGCAATTTTTCATTCCTGGAATAAACCCAAGTTGGCCATGGTATGTAATTCTTTTTATACATTGCTGAATTTATTTTGCTAATGTTTCCTTAAAGATTATTGTCTGCATATGTTCTTGATGGGCATTAGGTTACAGTATTTTATTTTGCTATTTTTACTCTGTATCAGGTGAATTTTGTCCTCAAGTGAAAGAGAAGTGTTCCTCCACTTCTAATTCCTGAGTTTGTGTGAATTTGGCTTTATATCTTCTTTAAATATTGCATAGAATTGATTAGGCAGGTGGGTCTGAGTTTTCTCACTATCTCAGTTTTCTTATTTGTCATGGAGCCATTTCCATGTTTTGCTTTTCTTGAATTCTTTTTAATAATTTGAGTCTTTCTAAGAATTTTTCCATTTCATGTAAGTTATTTTATTAGCATAATTTTGGTCATAATATTATTCTGTAATCCTTTTAATTTCACTTAGGTTGTTAGTGATTTTATTGATTTCTGCTTTAATCTTTAGTATTTCCTTCATCTGCTTGCTTTGTATTTAGTTTGCTTTCCTCTTTCTAGTTTTTATGGTAAAACTCATTACTAATTTGAGAGCTTTGTTCTTTTTTAATAAAGCTGTTGGAAAGCTGCAAACTTTCCTCTAAGCTTAACTGCATTGTGAAAGTTTTGATATAGTGGTATTTTTATTTTATTCAGTACAAAGTATTCCTAATTTCCATTGTGATTTTTTTTTTACCTGTGTGTTATTTTAAAGTGTTTGGGGGATTTTCCAGTTTTCTTTCCATAGTTGTTTTACATTGCTGTTTAACTGACTATGGCCAGAAAACATACTTTTTTATTATTTGACTCCTTTAAAAGTATTAATAGTTTTATGAGCCAGCATATGAACTTTCCTAGAGAGCATTCCATTTGCCCTAAAGAAGAATGTTTATTCTACTGTCACTGGTTGGAATTTTCTATAGATGTCTGTTAGGTCAAGGTAATTGATAGTGTTATTCACATTTCCTACACACATTTGATTTTCTGTTTAGCTGTTCTGTTAACTGTTGAGAGTGGGATATTAAATTTTATTGTTTAATCATCTATAGCTTTTCTTAGTTCTGCCATTTTTTAAAATTTTTGCTTGATGTACTTTCATGTTCTCTTATAATTGTTACATCTTCCTGGTGAATTGATCCTTTTATCCCTAAGATATGTCTCTGACTGTCTCTAGTCATTTTTATAATCTTTATGTCTACTTTGTCTGCTATTACTATAGCCATTTTGAATCTTTTACTATCAGTATTTGCATGATCTATCCTTTCCCTGTCATTTTACTTTCGCCTTACCTGAGCCTAAAACATGTCTCTCTTACAAAGTTTATATACAGATTATTTTCTCTGATCAAGTATGATAATCCCTGCTCTTCGATTAAATTGTTTAGTTAATTCACACTTTAATTATTAATATGGTTATATTTACATCAGCTATTTCGCTACTTTGCTATATTTTGCAGGGGGGAGTTGTTCTTTGTTTTTATTGCCTTTTTTATTAAATAGCTATATTTTAGTGTGTCATTTTATTGTTTTGTCTTTTTAAAAACTATATATAATTATAGAACACTTGAATAATTTTATTAACCAATGTCACCTAAATAAATTCAATAATAAATAAATAAATAAATAAAACTATATAAGTTTACTCATTTTCTTAGTAGTTTGTTTAGGAATTATATACGGACTCTAGTTTACCACAATCTACTTCAAATTAATACAACTTAACTCAGGTAAAATATAGAAATTTTGCTTTATTATATAGCTCAATGCCCCCCTTTGCTATTGTTATTACATACATTCCATCCACATGTGTTGTCAATTCAAAGATACAGTGTTATAATTATTGTTCTATACAATTTCATATAAATCTTTAAAGAAATTAAGAGAAAATATTTATTTATGAAATCTTTTATGTTAACCTATTTTTTTAGTCCTGTTCACTTCTTCATACTGGTTGGAGTCACCATTATTATTGTTTCCTTTCAGCTGGAAGGACCTTCTTCAGTATTGCTTTTAAGACAAGGTGTGCTAGCAACAAATTTGTTGTCATTGTTTGTCAGGGAATAGTGCTCTGTTCGTAAAATTGCAGAGGAGAAAAGAAAAGCAGTCTCCATAATCATTACTTTGCAGTTAGGAAAAAAAGAACTTTATCTATGCATTAATTTAATTTATAATTACATTTATATGAAACACTTTCAATCTAGTAATTGGTGGTAGAAGTAAAGGTACAGATTAGTTGTTTACATAAGTGTTTTTGGCACACTTTGTGTAAAACTACAGAGCTGATTTAGTTATTTGACTAAAACATGTGATTTTTCAAAACCTTCGTAGGCACACAATTCTCATTTGGTGGCAACTTAATCAAATTTCTACAGAGAGAGATGCTCTATTGAGAGTTCTGCAAGTGATAGGACAATATGATTTCACACTGTCTTTATTACATAATCAACCAGGTCGGCTTTTAGCCCTGTTTGCATTTTTTCAGATCATAAGTAGAGAAAACCAAAAATTAATAATAGGGAAATGAAATATAACTCAGAAATTCAATTGGCAAAATTAGGAAAGGTAAAAAAAATCAAATGGAAATCATTTATAAAGATTAGAATATCAAACTGATGGTCCTGTTTGTTTGAAAAAGTGTGTATGAACATGTGCACATGTGTGTGTTGTCAGTTCCAGAATGACCCATGTGAGCTACGTGCTCCCCTTTATGGGAATTACTTGTATTACACATGCTGAATGGATTAATGGTTTATAAAAAATCTGTTAGTTTTACTTCCTAAAGTTCATTTTTCCTTGTGCTGTCATATAATAGTTCATCGTCGATAAGTATATGTAGCTGGGGACAAGGGCCTCCAGGGACTTGGCACATAATTTATAACAATAATGGAAATGGCATGCTTCGTAGTGACAGCCATGGGACCCCTGAATACTTGGAGGGAAGGAGAAGTTATATCACCCATGAAAACGCTAATGAGATAGGCAGATTTCAGGGAAAGTGATCTCTTTGTCTTGGCCTTCGACCTCGTTCTACCAGGGAGACTCGTGACTGAAGTGTAATGACTCCAGCATGCTCTTTCTGAATATGAGATTATATGACATACGGGGTGAGCTACTCAGAAGTCAGAGCTTTCACCGATAAACGCCAGCTTAATTGGATGCTTTAATTATGTCACCTTCACTCCCAGGACATACCCCCAGAGACCGTTTTGAGGACTGCTTTTCAGTTCAAAATCTCAGTCTCTGGTCCCCAATTTTCAACTGTCTTTCAAAAAGATAGCCATTATCTTCTACAACTTAGGAAATATTTGTATATTTGGCATTTGGATATACAGTTCTGAGGCTCAGGAGAGACTGCAGAGAAAGATACAAAGATCCGAGAGTTAAAATATGTCTAAACCAGGGTTGCCAGTTTTACAAGTCAATTCTGACCCCTTTCGTCTTCTTTACTCAGCAGCTGGGAGTCAGCCATCTTGATGCAGGTGGACCGGAAAGATGCTATTGGTCTTGGACTAACCAGCAATTATTCCCCTTTGTATCCAGATGTTGCAGCCCTGCAGGATTGTTTCAAGTTTTTCTGAAACCTTAAGATCTTAAACTTGAAGCCATTCCTCCAAGCTAGCAACATGCTAGCTAGCAAGACACAGGAACTCATCAGAGAAAAGGGACATTTGGGATACATTAGAAATTCAATATCAACTTTGTGAAGTTGTTAATAATTAGCCGCAGCTTTTGTCTCTATCCCTGCAACTAGTGACATGAAAGTGATTAGGTTTCTAGAAAACAGATTAAGCTTACTAAATGTATTAAGTAACAAAGTTTTTAATCAACAGTTTATTGATTCCAGCAGGACAGTTGTGAGAAGCAAAAAGCTCTGGATGTTGGTGGAATGGATTTATAGGGCTGTTCACTGCTGCTTTAAAAATCCAAGTAATAAATATTTTAGAGAAAATTATTTTGGTATTTTAATATAAAACCAGATCTGTGTCTCTCTTTTTGCCCCCTTTTCAGGTTTACATTTTACGTAAGAGAAGTTAATAATATGTCACTCTTAGAATCAGTACACAATAAACATTTCTTGAGAAGATTTCCAATTTATATTCCTAAGGTACTCAGGGAAAAAAAGCCCTGAAAATTCAGAAATGTAAAAATTGGCAACCATACTAAAAACAATAAGCAACATAATACCCAAAATCAATAGGCATCCTGATGCCTGAAACTTGGTGACTGGATTACCCTCCGACCCTGAAGCTAATGGAACTAGATTGAAAAGACAAATTCAGGCTTGTCCATGGTAAACACGCACCTCCTCCGAGCAGACCGGAAGTCCGGGGCTCTACCCGTCAGATCAGTGGTCACTCCTTCACCGGGCGGGTATTACTTTCTGAGGCCTCCTCACTCCTGGCTGCCATGTTCATCCTGTCCCACTGTCTTCCTCCATCCTGGGCTGGCAGTTTACCACCATTAGGTGGGAATAAGGGGAGAGTGGTGCCATACTGGGTTACCTGACATAAGTTGAAGACTGAAGTGATCCCACCAGCAGCAGGGTTCTAAAAATAGAAAAGAGGAAGGAGAAGAAACCATCAAAGGAGAATTTTCCAGGACTGGTAAATTACAAGTTTACGGAGATGTGAATTTTCAGATTACAAAGCTTTGCAAATTGTCGTGTAGGCTGATACACGGACACCCCCACGTGTTTTTGATTGAGGGATCAAGACATTGTTTTTAATTGTAACTCTTACCGGGGGATGGAATTAGTGATGTTTCATTTTCTATTGTCCACGTTTCTATATTATTCAGATTTTATTCTCACAGTGCTGTTATTATCCAAAAATTTTCAATATTTTCATTTAAAGATAACTTAAGAGTCATTCTAATCAAGAAATAAAAGAAAATTTGGAGGTATGCAGGTATAGTATAAAAGGCCTGCCAAAGCACATAGAAATTAAGAAAAATAAACATACACAGAGGGGAATTCATTTGTTACAAAAGTGCAAAAGTAATTATAAATGTAAAAAAAATATTTTTCAAAGAGAAAATATGTGGTGTGGTAAATAATCCTAATGTAAACTTTAAAAAAACATATCAGATAAGGAAATCAGAAAGAAAACATATAAAGTGATTAATTTATCATATTTTAAAGAAAATTTTAAAATCCCTATCATTACTTAACTTTGACAATTGTAAAAGTACAGACTAATGCTGATTCTTAAAAGATTATATATATATATATACAATATATATTGTTTCCAAACACTGAGGAAGACAAAAACAAAAAAAATGCATAAACAAAGACATAACTTAAAGGAAGTAAAAAGAATGAAAGCAAGGTTACAGCAATAATCAACAAAATATTTTAAACTTAATACTATTTATTAAGTTTGTAATTCTTGACCTCTCAGATAAACTTGACATTACTTAATCATTCTCTTCTTAAGACACTTTTTCCCCTTGACTTTCATGATATCACACTCTCCTGATAATTTTCCTTCCTTTTCAGATACTTCTCTTTGCAGGTTTAATCCCTAATACCCAAATATTAACTATTGGGATTTCCCATCCCTTGACTTTAGATCTACTCTCAATGCTATAAATGCTGGGAAATCAAAGGCCTACGTACCCAGAGTTTCGGTTACCATCTGTATGACAGAGACTCCTAAATTTGTAATTCTAAAGCAGGTCTTTCTACTGAGCTCAAGACCCACACATACACCTGCCTACTTACCTTCCTTTGCAATGTCTTGAAGTCACCTCAAATCCAACACGTCTGAAGCTGGATTTCATTCCCAACTCGCACTTTTTCCAGATTTTTTCTATCTCCATGTATGCCATCACTAGCCACACAGCTGCTCAAGCTAGCCTCTAAGCTCCATGGAGCCAAGGATTGTGTCTTGTAGATCTCGAACATCTAGGACAGTGCCTGACATACGTTATGAATAAATTTATGCCGTGTGTGTGTGTGTG
>PVKM010041368.1:0-13300 GCA_004027735.1 Carollia perspicillata
GTTGGGTGGGGAGAACCATCCAGGGAACAAATAGTTATGACTAAAACAAGGGAAAGAGAGCTCTAGGACAGCAGACTCCAAGAAAGGTTAAAATGTTAACTGATATGTTATATGACAGGTACGTGTAGAAAATTGAACTGAGTGACATTTTATAGGGAAGATGTGGGAAGAGTTTGCTAGAAATTCCAGAAAGTAAAAGAAATAAAAAATAAGTGAGATAATTATTAATTCTAGGAAAAACAACTTGTTCACATAGAAAATAAAATAATACACTCAGTCCGGGAGTGGACAATATCAAATAGTTATACTTTATAAAGTAAATAATAACATCACTGTAGTTATATACATAGTTCTCTAAATATTGTAAGTGTAAAGAGAGATAAAATAGTAGTAAGGAGTTTAAATTCTCATCTTTCCATAATAGAAAGGCAGCAAATAATGTCCAAAGATGATTAATCAATGGAGAGCAGTCTATCCATATTATTCAGAAATGTGGAGGCAAATATCAGACTTAAAAAGATTGAAATTTAAGAGGGATGGCTTCCAGAGAGATGGAGGAGAGCTGTTAAGCAAGGGACAGCAGGTATTTTTTTAAATAAGTCTTTAGCAGTACTTGATTTTTTTTTAATTATGGGCAAGTACTTTTTTAAGTTTATTTTTATTGATGACACTATTATAGATGTACCCCTTTACGGACCTGCCCCTCCTTTGCCCAGGGCATGTACTTTTTTAATAAAAATAAAAATACTCTGTTAAAAATTAGAACTTCCTTGTAGCTCTTTTTCTTCTGTCTAGTAATTTTTTAAGACTTGATTTATTTATTTTTAGAGAGAAGAGAAAGAGAGGGAGAGAAACATCACTGTGTGGTTACTCTCATGTGCCCCCAACTGAGGACCTGGCCTGCAACCCAGGCATGTGCCCTGACTGGGAATTGACCTGGCAACCCTTTGATTTGCAGGCCCGCACTCAATCCACTGAGCTATACCCACCAGCCAGTGCTATCTAGTAATTTGTTTAAATAACAAATTATGGGGGGTGATGGGAGCCTAAGGCCTTAATGAGGAGCGGACGACATTATAGTCATTTCAAAGTCACTGTGGAAGCACAGAAGAGACACAATCACTTCAATAGACAATACCAAGGAATATTTTATAATTTCTGATACTCAGTGCTGTTTGAATAGTCCCCCTGCGTTTAGGAAAGTCTCCACCCCAGTACTACCACTTCCCCAAGGGAAAAGCACAACTCTTGCTTTCCCAGCTTTCTTTGCAGCCAGCGTATGGGCACGACAATTCAGCATGGGAGAAATTATATCTCCAGCAGAGGAAAGAGAACTCCAAAATACAATCTCACTAACAGGTAGTAATGCTCCTGCTTTTGAAGAGGTGATTTCATACCGAGCCTTAATTACAACTAACAGCCAAATGTGAATGAAGTGAGAATGGACATCCTCCCCCTCCCTGCTGCAGAAGTCCATTTGCTTCCTCATTTTCATCAGTGTCCGTGTTTGGAAGTGAGAGAGAAGCAAGTGTTGCCAGAGACCTGGTCAGAGCTCCCGAGGAGAATTCAGATGAGCAGCTGCTCCATCACCTTCCTCAACTGCATGCTCATGAGTGGTCCTGTGTCCGCTTGGGAAAGTGCCAACGTCTTTGGAACCAACAAGCATCTGGAAGGTCATCTGGAGGTTAGGGTATCCAACCTCCTTCCTGGATTGCAGGAGCTGATGAGTGAGGGGCAAGGCTGATCCACGTGGGGAACGAACTGCAGAACAAAGGAAAATGGGAGGGCATGCTGAGGATGCTTGGAAGCATGGAACCTTCCAAATCACCAGTTCTAAGGAAGCAGACAGAGAGACCAGAACAGAATCAGGGCTTACAGAGCTCTGCCCAAACACAGGCTAGATGCAGCAGGCAGGCTCAGAAGTCTGCCAAGAAGAGGCACCTGGGCACAAAGCCACAGAAGAGGGAAACTCTTACAGAGCCCCTGAGATCTCACTCATGAACGGGAAGAGGGTCGTTCAGGGTACTGAGGCACACAAGGGAATAGAGTTACTAAAGAGGCAGCTGGCATCACTGTCCTCATGAGTTGATTGCGTGCCAAAGCCCATACGGGCGGACCACAGTGAAGTAGATGTGGAACACCAGCCTGTGAGCGAGGGCAAGACAGAGCACTGAGTAAACACGTGCTGGACCCAACGTGCAAGGTTTACCACTGAAAAGGTGCTCGAAAATCTATTTTCAGTCAGCCAGCACTTTTGTTAAATATATTGAGTGATGATTGCTTTTTTGGAGCAGTGATTTTTAAAGGAACCTCTCATAATGTGAATAATCTTTGAACTGTGTGTAACTATCAACTTCTGGATATTTGGATTTCTTGGAGTTAAACAAGTACACACAGAAAGGACAGCTTCCAGTGTTTGTACCCTGTCATTGAGAGAGCATAAGTAATAGCTAAGCCTCCCAGACAGGAAAGATTAAAAAATATAAATTAAAATGTAAAAACATAAAAAACCTCACTGAAGTAGAATTCTGCAAGGGGAGGAAGGTCCTCTAACCCAGTCCTTATGGGGATCAGAGTCTTGGCTAGGTTAATTATTTTGGATTCACTCAGCTTAGTTACCCACATAAAATACCTAAAGATATCTTTTTAACTGCCTAAATTCCTTCTCCATGGGAAGGTGAGGACACCATCCGGGTTACTCTACTCATCAAGACACAGCAAATGACAGAGGATAGAGAGGGTTTCTCATTCCCTGTTGTCATTTCCTCCATGCTGTGAAGCTGGTGGTCACTGTCAACCAGCAGGCTGAGGGCTGTCCCTAGCTGCCCTTTGTTTATATTTCACATTTCTCTTGATAAATGCTGCTTCTTATTCATATTCTACCTTTGCAGCCATTTAATATACAGCTTTTAAGCACAGAAGACCTTTGTCATCGACAAGCCTTTTGGATTTAGCATTGACAGTTTTAACCATTCTTGAATCCCACTGAAGGTCATGGCATGTACTGTTTTGTAGTGTCTTTGAGACACAAATTTCAACCCATATTCTGCAGGATCAGTGGTATGAACCAGGTCATCAGCTTAGCTACTGGATAACCCTGATGAAATCCCCAAATTGGCATCCCAATACGACTCAGTCACTCTCTCCCTTGTTGTCATACACACCAAAACTTCTACGAAGGGCCAAGAGTTTTGTTTTTGTATAAAAAGTAGCCCCCAAGAGAAAGTCAGCTGCTGGTGCTGACTATAAAAATGAAGAAAAAGTGAAAACATCTCAAAAAATAATGGTTCTTACCAGAGAATTGAAGTGCTACATACATTCAGGATAGAATGTCAAGTTTGGCAGCATCTGTAATCTAAAGGATTCCATCAAGCCTTCTATATAAACACAATACAGGCTATTTGTAAAAGTGCTCCAGGACGTGTTATGACCATTGTAAAAATTGCTCATTGAGTGAGTCATAAATCATTTTCATAAAAGTCCCTTAAATTTTTCAGTTATACTTACGGGGGGAAATACATGCTATAATGGCGGGGATTGTTGTTGCTCTCCGAGACATACCTTGAGTAACAAACTCACATCTCGAAGTCTAGTCTTGTTGGCCTTTATTAACTGGCAGCTGCAAAGGCTTTGGCATCCCCAGCCTGCTTTGTCATATGCTGGCCATGTCTGTGGTGTGGCAGTTCTCATTCTGTCAGACCTGAGGACACCGTGCTGATGGAGCTCTTGCCAGTGATCACCCCCGTTTACTCAGGTGATGAGTGTCCTGGTTGGCCCAGGCTTCTATAACCTATACCACAGACTGGGTGACTTCAACAACAGAAATTTATTTCTCATAGTTCTGGGGGTTGAAAGTCTAAGATCAGGGTGTCAGCATCATTGGGTTTTGGTAAGAGCTTTCTTCCTGGCTTAGAGACAGCTGTCTTCTTGCTGCATCCTGATAGATTATTTTCTAACACCCCCTCCTTCCTCTATATAAGGTAAGTCCTCTCCTTCATGTATTTTTTTATAAGGGCCCTAATCCCACTCATGAGAGTTCCACCTTCATGATTTGATTACCTCCTCCTGGCTCCACCTCCGAATACCATGTCACTGGGGATTAGGGATTCAACATATGAACTTGGGAAAACACAAACGTTCACTTCACAACAGGAAGGATAGTCCTTAGGGGGCAGTCTCTTAGTTCACTCTGAAAACAGTTCCTCCTTGAGGCAGAAAAATTCATGTTGTGACTTTCCCTGACAAACAACGCTGAAGAGTTCCCAGAATTAACAGTAACTATTCAATCATTTCATTTGCTTACTTACTAGTTACTCGTTTTGCATTAAGTCCTTAAAAATAGAGAGTATAGTTCTTCATCATCTTGAAACGCACAAACAACTCTTTATAATATCAGCCACCCACCATTTGCATACACGTACATGCATTATTACCTGGGGGGGGGGGGTAAAATCTGCAAACTTGATGAGCTGACCTTAATTCCCTGAGACCCACCAAACTGCGTAGATTTTTGTCTCTCTCCAGAGGAAACTTGTCCCCCCTTTTTACTATTTCACACTGGGTAGAGCTTCACTAGTTCCATTGTCTCTGGAAGGAATGAGAAATATGTTAACTATAACAAGGTATAATTAGCATATTTGTAACCTGGAGCAGATTATTTTAAAAACCATTCTCTTCCCCTTGTCAAAAAATATTACTTCCAGCCCTGGCTGGTGTAGCTCAGTAGACTGGGTGCCGGCCTGCGAGCCAAAGAGTCACTAGGTTCGATTCTCAGTCAGGGCACATGCCTGGGTTGTGGGCCAGGTCCCCAGGTGGGGGCACACAAGAGGCAACCACACAGTAATGTTTCTCTCCCTCTCTGTCTCCATCGATTCCCCTCTCTATTAAAATAAATAAATAAATCTGTTTAAAAAAATTTCCAAAATAATCATAAAATAAGACAAACAACAGTAATGGCCAGGCAAATGCAGACAGTAATAAGTTTCTTCTGTTCAATTTCATATACACAAAATCATGTCAGTAAAATTAATAATAATAAATTAAATTAATATTACGGTATTAAAAAGGGAAAAGTAAAAGATAATAGTTTTCTTATCATTTTTACTCCCCTCCCCAGTCAATGTGCCCCCGAGGCTTAGGAAAGGAGAACAGGGGCCACAAAGGGGCATCGAGGCAAGCAGCTGTCTGACCTAAACCATGAGATTTCTCTCTTTGGTCCCATCATTCTTGATTCAGTTATAGAAAAGAATTTTGGCCTTCACACTTTTATCCCACATCCTCTTTGCCCTCATCCAGAACATCTGATATGTTCAAACTCTGTTTTAATAAGCGTGTACCCAACGTATCTCCTAGGACAACACAGTGGATCTTGTGGATCTTGCGAGCTTTGGGGCCCAATTAGTTCAGATTCATGTCTGGTTCTCTAGTTACCATGGATCATTTCCTAGAAACATAATGGCTTGTAAAATGTTCCCATAACGTGCTAGCCATTATCCTGGCTGTTTTGTCTATTTTGAAATATGCCTAAGCACAGAATTGAGTCCTTAAGTTGGAAAAGCCATGCACAATAATGCTTCTGCAGCACACAGTCTCTTGGTCCATGCTTTCAGCCAGCCTCCTTCTCAGTCTGGGTCTTTAACTTTGCGTGTTTTACACAACTGCTGATATCTCTATTGCATATGCATTGCCATTCCAGGCAGTAAAATTAGTCTCTTGCCAATTCATTTACACAATAAATATTTACTGAGTCCAAACACAGGGAATATAAGAGTGAACCAAACATAGTTCCTGACTTTAAGCAACTTAACATCTAGTAATGATGCAGACAGTAGTTAATTACAGTATAGGGGCCCTTGATGAAGTCTTAGAAGACCAAAAGCCTAGTTAATTTCTACAAATTACAATGGAAAAGTGAATGAATGCCTGTGAGATCCATAGTCTGTCTTTTGTGAACTTATCAATTTGTAAAATCTCCATTAGAGAATTTAGAAATAACAACTCTCATTACCCAAAAAGAGAAAGGAAGAGCAGTAATTGGATGATATCCCTGCCAATCACCTTAGATGTGAACCAGGCAGATTATATGAAGAAGAAGCAGTGACTTGGTCATATCTGCAGACCTTGACGGTCCTCCTTCTATGCATCCCTCACAAGTGGACTGGACTAGGGCGCACTCCAACCCTGTGCAGATTCTGCAAAGAGTTCAAGGAGAAAGATCTCATGCATAGAGAGCTGAAAATGCACTTTTGCAAAATTCAGGTTTTTATTTAATGTTATCTTAAGGAAAACGTGAAAGCAGTGTTTCAAATGCTTATGATAAATGCCTAGATCTGAGAGTTCTGAACCACTCACTCACTGCCTTATTTCAAGAATCTATTACTTAACTTGAGACCTGTAAAGGAAAGGAGAAAGTTCTCTGATCTTTGAACAAAATTTTTCCCAGTACAGGTTGCTGTGACGTCAAAAGTTGCAAGAGACCATTGCTTTTACCATGACAATGACAAAACACTCTTTAGAACAATCAAAACACTGTGAATGCAAAGAAGTCCAAATGAATTACATTCCATAGAAGGACAAGCCCTTACTAGATGATTAAAAAGTGGCCATTGTTTTTGTCTTTGAAGACATCTACCAAGTAAAGGAAGGGTAGGAGAGTTTCAGATTCACCAGGCTGAGGGACTTAGCTGGAGTAAGTAAAAACAACCAAATGACCACATATGAACTGATAAGGCATACTGGAGTCTGGAGGAACTGGGATTTCGAGACTAGTTCTCTATATCAACCAATTTCCCCCCACAGGAATTTTGCTGAGAAAGTGGTAGTGCAGGAACGGGGTTTAGGCTGGAAAGTAGGGAAAGATCTTTTATAAACTAATAGTGTTTAGACCAAAGTTCTGCTGGAGGGAAGGACTTGACACCACTACCAAGACATTTGAAAACAGTAAACCTGAATTTAGCAACAAAGGAGTTCCAATCCAGCCCAACTCCTAGTAGATAAAAGAGATCAATTTTTGCCCTGGATGCTTGATGGAAGAAAGAGTGACCCTTATTTGGGAGGAAACTATTATCAGACTCTACTATTTTTTTTATGCAATGTGGCTCATAGTTCAGAGAAAAAGCAATCAACACAAATAGACTCACAGAAGTTAGAATAAGCAGAAAATATCTTTAAAATATCTATTAAGTATATGAGCCCTGGCTGGTATGGCTCAGTGGATTGAATGCCAGTCTGCAAACCAAAGGGTCACTGGTCTGATTCCCAGTCACATGTCTGGGTTGCCAGCCAGGTCCCCAGTTGGGGGACAGGACCCCTGCCCCCATGGGAGGCAACCATACATTGATGTTTCTCTCCCTCTCTTTCTCCCTCCCTTCTCCTCTCTAAAAATAAATAAATAAAATCTTTTTAAATAAATAGAAAGTTAAATAAAATATTTATTAAGTATATGGAAAATAAATGAGAAGAAAATACCAACCAATTGGGTAAAAATATGGACACAGGTGTACAGAAATCAAAAATTACCAAACTAAAAAATAAAATGTATGAATTGAAGAACTTACTGGATGGGCTTCATAACAGACTAGACACAGCAGAAGGCAGGACTGAAGAAGTTCAACCCGGGTCAATAGAAATCAAGCTGAAGCATATAGAATGAAAAAAAATGTGTGGAAGGGGGTCATCAAAAACCTCTGAGACACTGTTGCATGTATTTGGAGTCCCAGAGAGAAAAGAGAAAATGTTTGAATGTTTCAAGTTGGCTATTGTATATCTAACGAAGATATAATAGCCAAGAATTTTCCAAAACTGATTAAGTTGATCAACCTGCAGATTCAAGAAGCTCTAAAACCCTAAGCAAAACAAGTGCAAAGAAATCAACACTTAGTACATCTTAGACAAAATGCTGAAAGCAGACAAAGAAGAAATCTTAAAAGCAGCCAGAAGGAAAGGACGTGTTACATTCAGGGGAATAAGAGGAACAATGCACAACCTCTCATTAGAAACAGCAGAAGCCAGAGAACAATGGAATTACATATTTTAAATGCTTAAGAGAGAAAACCCTGTGAATTCAAATTCAATATACAGCAAAAACATTCTCTTTTTTTTTAAGATTTTGTTTATTTATCTTTAGAAGGGAAGGGAAGGAAAGGAAACAAATATCAATGTATGGTTGCCTCTTGTGCATCCCCTGCTGGGAACTGGCCTGCAACCCAGGCATGTGCCCTGCCTGGGAATCGAACCACGATCCTTTGGTTCGCAGGCCTGCACTCAATCCACTGAACTATACCAGCCAGGGCAGCAAAAACATCGTTTACAAATGAAAGAAAAATAAAATTTCTGCTTCCAAGAAGATGGAGTAGATACACTTTTCCTATATCTCCTGCTGAGTACGTCTAAAAATAATGTACATTATACATAAAATAAATAACAGGTTCTGAAAGGTGGAAAAGGCCTGGCTAGCAAGGGACCTCAAGACCCAAGGAATAGCATAAGGAAGGAGTTCCCTGTGGTCTCTTTTTGCCTCATGTATCCCAGACTTAGAACCAAATAACTGACAATCAGAAATGCCAACACGCACAATCAACAAAAACCCTAGCAAAAGCCTGACCTCTAGCCAAAGAAAGACGAAAGGAGCCTCCTAGCATACAGAAAGCGTGTAGACAATAACCATTCTGCTTCGACCAATACCACAGAAAATACTGTGGCCCTGTAATGGGGTGCAGCCAGGGTCCCCCCCAAAGAGAGATTTGTAATGGGGTCCAGAACCTGGGGTGTCCAGGAAATATAAAAATATAGTATATCCTCACTCCCACAAGTCTGAACTGCAGAATGGGACACAAGGAAGCAGGGCCACTGAGAGTTATTTTGCATATCAACAGTTGGCCAGCCTCACACCTGATATGAAAACACAGTTATTTTTGCATATCTGTAATGGCTGGCTAGTTTCATAGACATGTTAAGCAGCTGTGGCCCTGCTTTGAGCCAGGGCCAAGATGGTGACTTCCACCCATAATGTAACTGGGAGGTAGCTCCTCCTGGTTATAGCACCTGCATGAGAGCTTGGAGATGGTTCACTCCACACCACAGCGCCACGCCTGCCCAGACTTATGAGGACAGCCAAGAAAGGCTGGGGGGGGAAAAAAAATCCAACAATGCTGGCAGGTGTAGCCAATTGTGGGAGGAGTCGGAAATAGGACTGCGGAGGAAGATTCGGCCGGGATTTATAGTTGTCTTTCGCTATATAGCGGTTCACTTATTGCAGCTTCACTGTATCTCAGGTTTTTAAAATATATATATATCTAATTCTGTATCGCGGAGTTTTCACTGTATCGTGGGGTTTTGCAGTATACTGTACCTATATAGAATTTTGTATGTTGTTAAAATTACGTAGGTATAAGACTGTAGAAAGTGTTTAAGAGCATGTGAAGTGTTTATAAGAGAGTGGGAAAGGTTTATAGGAGGGTGGGAAGGGTTTTAAAGCCTTAAAATATATATAAATAATACAATAAATATAACGCTGCTACTTTGCAGATTTTCACCTATCGCGGGGGTCTCTGGAACTAACTCCCGTGATGGGTGAGGGATCACTGTAAACCCTGGCATAGCAGCGGTGCTGGTTGGAACCATGTGGCTTAGGAAGCAGGCGAGACAATGCAAGATTAGGGACAGGGACAACTGGAGACCTTACAGGGAAGGAGAGGGCTGAAAGGACTCTCACTGGTGGGCCAAGAGAAGGTGCCACATGGGTTTGGATTAGGGACTGGAGATCACGGCAGCACCGCTGATGGTGCTGGGAACCACAGGAGGCACAGACGACTGAGAGGAACCGGGAGAAGTGAAGTGCGGACCTCTCTTTGTTTTTTCTTCCGGAGGACAGTCCTTCTGATGGGCACCTTCTGACACTGGCCTGCCAGGGCAACGGGGAAGGAGGGACTTCGTGTGTTTGTGGGTGTTCCAAGGGACTTTGGGATTTTAATGAAGGCATTAAGTCGTTACTCTAAGTCTGTATAACTTTTGAATCAACAGATCCTTTCCTTTTCACCAGACTCTGGTGTTGAGAGCCGTAATTGCTAAGGGCTGCAGGCAGAGTGAACCTAGTACAGAGGGACCCCAAGGGAGGGGGAGTCCATTCGGCAACAGTATCTCGTTCCCCCCAGGGGTCCGTCCTGTAATAGCCCCACCTCACCAACATCAGGAAAGGCCAAAAGGAGAGTCACCCTCATGAGATTGTAACAAAACACTCCAATGGCCCTGCCAGCACAGAGAAAGCCAAAGAGGAGTTCAAATCTTCCATCCCTGACAACTAGTGACAGGCTTCCCCCGCTCCCCAGCACAGTGTTAAAGGGACCATGTAGGAAGCCTGGGTTTACATTTTTTTATTGTCGTTCAAGTACAGTTATCCCCATTTTCCCTTCAACACTCCCAGCCACCCCACCCATCCCCAAGAACTGAATTTTGAAAGATAAATAAATTCTGATGTTGAGATAACAGATGTTAGAATATAATCTGACAATGATTTTGGTGCAGCTGTGATTTTTAAAAAATTATCAACAAGCAATTATGCACATTTTAAAATAAATGGGAAAAATGAAAGCCTTGGCAATGAAATAGAAAGTCTCATTAAAGAAACAAGATATATAGAGGATCCCAATGGAAACTTTAGAACTGAACAATACAAGCAATGAAAACATAGAGCTCAATCGATGGGATCAAGGGCAGAATAGAAAGGATTAAAAAAAAGAATCAATGAAAAGAAAGATAGAACCATGGACATTATACAATCTGAATAACAGAGAAATAGACTTTAAAAAATGAGCAGAACCTCAAGAACCTTGGGACTCTAACAAAAGACCTAACCCTCATGTTATTGGAGTCCTAGAAAGGGAAGAAGAAAGAAGGCACAGCTGAAAAAGTACTTAAAGGAGTAATGGCTGAACTTCCCAGGCTATTCAGGGGAGATCTACCAATTCAAAAACCTGAGTAAATCTCAAAAAGAATAAACCATAAGAAATCCACCCTAAAACACAATCATAATTAAACTTCTGAAAATGAAAGACAAATATGTGTATATTTAGAAGCAGCCCGAGAAAACAATACCTTGTCTATAGGAGAAAACCTCAAATGATAGCAGATTTGTCATCAGAAGAGTCGTCACTACTAGACACAGTATCAGTTGGAAAGAGACATAGGGAACTGTAGTTGGGTGATGAAAATATTCTACATCTTGGTCTGGGTGGTGATCACATGGTGGAAATTCATTTAACTATATACTTGAAATGTGTGCATTTTTGGTATGTGAATTTTTTCTCAATAAAGTATTGCTTAAAAAAATAGGTGATTAAATATTTGTTTGCATCACGAAGGTGAGACCAGGGGGGAAAATAGCTGTATTATAGTGACTCCTGCATAGCATGGCCTAGGATCCATGTACTACAACCTCCACTCCCGCCATGCAGTCTACCGGTGGGAGAACCAAATAAAGCCGTCTACTCTAACAAGTTTGGCTGTGTTTCAACTGGGTCCCTTGCCATATTATGATGGTCAGACTGTAGGGGTCAGTGGCCCCATTTAACACCTTCTTTTAGTCCTATCATTAAATTCCAGCCCTTGTCAGAAGTAACCACTATTTTTCAGAGCCTAGTAAGTAACCCAGAGATTCTCAACAAAGATTCTCAACCCTGGTACACATTAGACCTATCTGGGAAGGTTAAAAATCATACCAATGGTCCGGCCCCATCACAAACCAATTAAATTAGAACCCTGGTGGGGTGGGGTGGCGGGGTTCAGGTGTAGGCTTTTGCTTTGCTTTTTTGTTTGTTTTAAATACCGAAGTACAGAAACGGTTTATTTAAAGACCATTTTCTTAAAATAAGCTGCTTCATGCACAACCTCTAAAATGGAACATTAATTGATGCAAATGTGCAGGCATACATTTTAACGTTTTTATTTTCAAGTTCACTTAACAAATGCTGGCCTCCTTCCTTTATTTTTTCAGAAGAGATGTTTTCTTCATGCCCATGTTAATTTTCTCCGTATTTTAATTGCTAGATTTTCTGACAGCCCTCCCAGGGTAAAACATCCTAACAGCGTCCAGCTGGCCACACTGCAGGATGTGTTTGCAAGTCAGGCAGATCCTCCATTTAATGTGCACGCATTCCTGGGACAGAAAGTGCCACAAAATCCTCGTTGAGACTGGTGACAGCCCCAGCATTCCCCAGACCCTCCCTCTGGAGTCTAACATCAAGTCAAACCTCTGTGCCCTGACCCTGGTATTGGAGTATGCTGCAGGGGGGAGCCCCGAATTTCTGCATTCACCCAAGATCCCAGCTTTGCCTTTTTAGCTCCCCATCTCAACCGTAGCCCTTACTTAAGCCCACCGACCTTGGCTGGGGCTCAGATGTCTGCTAGCGTCTACAAGTCCTCCACCCCTGGAAGCTAAACCCTATTCTCTGTGCCCTTCTTTACTCACTGAAGACTTGCTGAGAAGGCATGCAAAAACGGGCACCTTACTCTCTCGTGTATCATTTTGTCTTCTTCAGCTTACACACCCACTGTCAAACCCAAATAAGGCTCTGTGGATTCCAACACCTACAAGCTCAAATATTTTATAGTTATTTCAACATTGGGTGTTGGATCTCTCAGCCATGCTTACTGAATCTATTCACTATGCTTTGGTCAGTGCCCTTGACCTCTGTCTCTCTACTTTTTATCCAGCTTTATTAAGATGTATTTGACTACAACATTGTGTAAGTTTAAGGTACACGACATGACGATTTGACATACATATATATTGCAAAATGATTACCATAATAAGGTTAGTTAACACATCTATCACCTGACATAGTTGCCTTTTGTGGGGGGGGAGAACATTTAGATCTGATCTTTTAGCTACTTTGAAACATACAATACAGTGTTGTTAACTGTAGTCATCATGTAGTACCTCACACTCCCAGAACTTACCTTAAAACGAAAAGTGTGTACCTTTGACCACCATCACTCATTTCTTCCACGCCCCTCACCAGTCCCTGGAAACTACCAATCTACGCTCTGTTTCCAGGAGTTTGTTCTTGTCTTTTTCTAGATTCCTTGTATATAGATAAGTTGCTCCATACTTGTCTCCTTCTGTTCTCATTTCACTTAGTACAATGTCCTTATTGTTCATCTCCAATATTGCCAATGGCAGGACTTCCTCCTTTTTTATGGCTGCATCATATTCTAGTGTACATGTGTGTGTGTGTTATGTTTTCTTTTTCTATTTATCCATCAACAGACACCTAGGTTTTTCCATGTCTTGGCTATTGTAAAT
>PVKM010041369.1:0-13149 GCA_004027735.1 Carollia perspicillata
ATTTGTCTGCAGTCTGGGAGCTGGAGGGTCAGTCTGGCTGCGTATAAAGTGCTTGGCTCACACTCTCCTTATTTCAAGTGTCACAAATATAGTGTTCCATTTTCTTCTGGCACAAAACATTGCTAGCGAAAAGTCTGATAATATTTTTATCTTCTTTTCCTTATATATGTCTTAGTCATTTTGCCTGGAAGCATATAAGATTATTTTTTATGTCAAAGTAAAAAAAAAAGTTACTACAATATACCTCAGTGCTGGCCATTCCAGTATGTGATTTTTAGCTGTTTTGTTATTTCAGAAAGTTTCCTTTGAATTGTAATATTTGATATTTGGATTTCTTCTTTGGGGACTGTACTGTAGCTACGAAGATCTCATCCTGGCCTCTAACTTTGTCATTTTCTCTTTAATCCACTATTTCTTTCCTTTGTAAAAGCTTCCCCCCTTTTACCTGTTTTTCTCCAGACACTATCCGTTGTGTTGATTTACTCTCGGGTCACTTCTAGTTTAGTCTTCACTTTTGAAATACATTTTCTTACATTTCCAATTATTTCCTGAATCCCGTGACCTCTCCTTCCTGGCTTCTCCAATCCAGACTGTTACTGTTCTTTCGTGTCTCATGTCATTTTTTTATTGTCTTCAGCACTTTTTGAAACAGTGTATTATTGTTTTCGTCTGACTTGTAGCCGCATTACCTGACATGCTTTCATTGTCTTGGTGGATGCTATTCTTTTTCTAGAGACTGCTTTGTGTGTGTCTCGATTACAATCATTTTCTGTCCTCTCTTTGATGTGCAATTCGTCTTCCTGAACATTTAAACAAGGATGCTGTTTAACATTTAAGCTCTAACTCCACTGATCTCTCCCTTTTGCTGTGTGTGCGTCATGTTCAAGTTCGATGCTTTACTTTCTGAGATTCCCCAGCTCTGCTTTTCTCACATTCTTTCATCCGGACCTTCAATTTCCTGTCACTATTTTCTGTGCTGTTCCATTTAGATTCTTAATTCTAGTCCTTATTTCTGGGAGGGAGCTTAGGCTGGTTACTTCCAAGAGTTCACGGTCCGATCTGCCCCAGACGCCTTCACTTTCACCCACCACTGGCGTGTCCAGGATCACTCCCCGTGTTCAGCTGCTATTCTCAATTTGATTTTCAGTCTTTCCAGTGGGTACCTGTTGGCTATTTTTGATTTTGAAATCCGTATACTCCTCACTGCCTTCTTCTCCTTCCTCTGCTGATACCACGTAAGTTTTGTAGATGTTGGTCTGATAATAATCTGACCATCTTTCCTTTTATGAGAGATTTAATTTCTTTTCCCCTGGAAGTACAAGAATTTATTTTTTGCTTTTAAAGTCCAGAAGCTTTATTTGCCTATATCCTGGTTGTCAGAGGTCTGATCCTTCCTACTCATAATTTGTAATTCATGAAAATCACTCATCACCTAGGTATTTTGTAAATATTATCCATGGCTTTTTGTTTTGCTGTTTTATATTCTTTGTCTGTGTGAAGGATTTGGGAAAATCCAAAAGCTAAGCCACTCGTGCCATTTTCTAGTATGTTGCTTTTTCTTTTCTTTTCTAAACAACTTAATCTGACAATTTCTCTCCTAACTGATGAGTTTAGTACAATAACATAGACATCCTTTATGGGTACTGATGTTATCTGCTCTTCGTAATATTTTGTATTTTACTTTGTCCTGAAACTTTAAAGCAAATTTTTGCCTCTCTTTAATTCAATTTTCTTTCTACTGTTTTGGATATTCATCTATATCTTCTGGTTAAAGTTTTTATTATGCTTATTTTATATAACATCTAAATAGTATCAGACCCCCCTTTCCAAATGATCCAGGGATGTCAGAACCCCTTACAGCAATGGACTCCCTCCCTGTTAGCATATTGTTATCCAATAGTGAGTTGTCTCATGTTTTCAACACAGGCTCACACAAAATCGAGCATTATTATTTTTTGCGCAGTCTTTAATTAGATTTTCTGTTCTATTTACCAATGTCTTTCCTCTCCTTTCTTTCTTGTATATAGCCCTTTATTATAGGGTAGATTGCCTTTCTCTTTCCTGAACTAAAAAACCCTTTCGACTTTCCCATATTGAGATTTTTTTCATATATACAAATAAAGGGTTTTTTTTTCCTCCCTCCCTCTGAACTTCGCAGACTTTTTGCTATTTTGGCTTCCATGGATGCCAACGGTTTTTGATCGGCATTCCATAATACAGTGGTCTATTTATTTTTCCCACCTCATCTGCAGACTTCAGTCAATGGTTCTCTAAAATTTTCTATAATAAGGCTAGATGCCTTTTTATTGTTTTTAAAATGTATCCTTCTTAGGATTAACGGGGCTTCTTGCAACTGTCCATCGGTTCCAGAAAGTCCTCGCCGTTTCTCTCTGAACACGGCCTTCGCCCCGCCTCCAGCTGCAGAACTCGAACGCGGGGCTCCTCACCGCGTGCTCCGCCCACTGCGCGTTTGCCTTTTCCGTCTTCCCGGGCACGTTTTCGGTCGACTGTGTATTTCTGTCTTCCGAGTCGTTGGTTCGGCTCCCATGGATCTCTCATCTCCTTCGTTACTTGTCCACTGGTTTTGTACTTTCATCTCCAAATCACATCGATTCTGTTTATACGATGCCTCGTCAACATGAGGTGCTTTCTTGATCCACTGTCCCATCTTTTTATATTTTTTAAAGACTTTAAATATTGTTCCCCTCTATTTGGCTGTTTGCTGAGGGTAGACCATGAAGTGTGCTAGCTTTATTGAAGGCAGGGCCCTACTTCTAACTCTTCCTGTGGCTAGTAAAATTCAGTCTCTGGGTTGCTGGTGTTTCTTTCGAAACTGAGAATTTCCCATAGGGCAAACAGCACTACACATTCACTTACTGCTCTGTTCTTGGCTGTCTTTTCGCTTTGTCCCTGAGTATTTCCTTTAATTGTGCAGCATCATTATTCACTTAAAAGCACTCTTGTGATTTTCCAGCAAATAGGTAATTGTTGTGGGGCATATTTTAGGAATACCTTATTTTCAATATTGGTCATTGTGTAAGTCGGTAGGGTAATTACCACATTTCCATTTCTGTAACTTTAATTGCAAGAGTTGAGGGGGTTTTTTTTGTTTGTTTTTGTTTCTTGCATGAAGAAGTTACAGCACAAAGGCTAGGCAGAGGACACGGAATCCAGCGAGCTGTTGTTTCCTGAAGTTTATCCTCTAATAATTTAATAAGAAATGTTAATGGAGACTGTGCTCCTGGAATCCTGTGTGCAGTATTGTCCTGTCTCTCGCATTTATATGTAAATGGACGTTTGGCTGGTTATAGATTTTGAGGATCAAACTGTGTTCCTCCGAAACATTTACAGACGTTATCTTGCTGTAATTTAGCATTTAATGATTCGATGGAAAAGCCTTCTTCTAGAGTCCACTTGAAACCTTCGCTTGTACCAACAGATGGCTCTTGGTGCAGAACTTAAATCCACTGGTTTTACTTTGTTAAGTCTTTGTTTTGAATGGTCGGGAAAATGTGTCCCTGGAACACAGCGTGATCTTTCGTTCTTTAGATCTGTGAGTCTTCTGTAATTCCTGGACCATAGTTTTGTCTCCTGTCTTTAATGTTTCCCTATCGCGTTTCTTCAGTTTGCTTCCTTGGCCCCACCCACGACCCGTTCAGGGCGTCCCCTCGCCCTTGCACCTGCACTGTCTCCCTCGGATGCTGTTCAGCGTTGCACTGGTTTCCACTTCGCTTTCCCCACTGCCACTCACGCTCTCCGATGTTTTGAGGACTGCTCCTCTTCCTTCTCAGTGCGCCGAGCAGGGCTCCTTCATTTCTGCCACGGTTTCATTCTGCTCTTCCACCTCCCTCTTAATGTAGGCAAGGTCATGCTCTATCCCCTGCTCGAGTTCCCTGTGTATTGACTTTTGGTGTAAAAAGGTAATTGCTTAATTTTCTTCTTTAAATTACTGGTAATACGTGTGGTCCTAATTTTCATTTTATCTGTAGTAATATGCTTTCTAACTGTGTGTGTGTGTGTTTACTTACATCCTCTCCGTCACTTTCCTCCGTTTTATTGTATTATCTTTGTATAGAATCTGTATTGGTTCCTTTTAAAATAATTACGATCACCAATCTTTGAGTTGAGCTTCACTAGCTATTTGTAGAAGCTTTTATTGGACACGAGGCAGGGCCATGTTCTGAGTTAATAGGAATTCTCCCTAATTCATCGTAAAATTCCCTGTGGTGCAGAGTGTTGGGTGTGTACGTGGATTACGTTACCTAGCAGAGATCGGTGTCTCAAAGTTCAGTCTGTGCTGCCCTGACGCACCAACGGGCTGCCTGCCTACTTGGTTCTTTATCTGGGTGTTCTTTCCTGGCTTCTCTGGGTGCCAGGTCGTGCCCAGGGGCTGCCCCACCCCTCTGCGCTCACATCCCTAACACGTGTCAAAGGGGTTGTTGGTTTTAACTCTCCGCTCACACTCCTGCTAACTTCCTAAGCTGTTCTGCCGGCATCACAGGCATCTTCCCTCTGCCCCGACCACGCCCCTCATGCACGCACCGCACACCGTCCTGGCCCACAGCCACGGCCCAGCACGACATATTCTCCCCTGGTTTACAATTGCACTTCCATTTCCTTTTCTTCTGATATTTCTTTCTTTCTTTTTTTTTTGATGGAGGGTTAATTTTTGAGAGCAGAAAGGGGCAGAGGATCTTTGTTCTGCCATCTCAGAATCAAAAGTCTGTTCCTCATCTTTCTTAACAACCTTTGATATGGAAAACGTTGGAGGTTTTTCACAAGTCTAAAGTAGATTATAGGCTGTCCCCCCAAAATGTCATTTGTAATTAGGTTGTCTGCAATCTGGGATGCATTTTCTTGTAGAAACTAAGTTATAAATGGTAGTTGGAAGCCAAGGCCGGCTTTTCTATAGGCCATTTAGCTGGATACATGTGCTAATAGCATTATTCTGGCTTCCCAGAACTGCCACGTATTAAGCTATTTCTACGGAGAAATGAGTTTCAAGTTCTAGCCGGTAGAATATAGCATATTTTGAAATATAAAACTATCTCTGTCTCTGGCTTAAAATCCTTTGAGTGATATCCCTTCAAATTCTCAACACGGGATAGCAGGTCCGAGGTCTGGCTCTGTGGGCCCCTTTGATTTGGAGCCGTCACTCACCCTGGTCCTGCTACAGTGTTCCTGGCATGTGTCAGCCTTCCTGCAACCCTGGGGCCTGTGCCTGTTTAGCTCCTTTCGCCTAGAATATCTTTCCACCACATTTTGCCTTTTAATGCCTACTCACCCTCAGAACCCAACCAAATTTCATTGGTCTGGGTGGCACTCATCGATCTCAAAACACACCAAGTCACTGTGTGGTACACACTCTGACGGCATCAAGTTGTCTTTACTAACGTCCCCCGCTGCGTGCCCAAGACCGCCACGAGGCCTGGCAGAGAGCAGACATCCAGAGAGTGTGTGTGTCTGGTGAACGGACACATGGATGACTGGGCAGCTGTCATGTCAAACGCGAGAGCTCTTAAACTCAAACCCACTTTCTCGGAACCGAGGAAGCGTTTATATCCCTTTCCACTTCTGATGCCCCGGGCCTGGGTACCTTGGCCCTGCGTCTCAGATGACTCATATGTCTGTCACATTTGGCTCCGTGTTTCGGCCTCACGAATGGTTAACGCTACAAGTAGCCCTTCTTACAATTACACGCAAACTCTGTGTAGTCACTAAAACCAGTTTGTTATCGGATTTCTCGTAAGATCACAGCTTAAAATTCCTAAAACATAAACACACGGGTGTAAAAAATCAGTTGCATTTTATGGCCGTAGAGCGTCTTGGATGTGTCTGCTTCGACAGTACGGAGCTGTGGCTGTAAGTCGCGGAGTTTTCTGGGATGGTCTCATTTTTTAAACAATGGGGTTCTTGCACCGAGTGCATCTAACCTGTTGGCCTTGTGTCTTGATTGTTTAAAAAAAAATAAGACAAAAGAAAAAAATTAAAATAAAAAAAATGAAGAAAAAAAAAAAGAAAACCTGGCCACTCTCCATGGACGGTCCTGTCACTCATCGTTCGTCACAACTGTCTTTCTGAATCCGGGTGTGCTTCCTACCAGGCCTAGCTCCTGCGGAAAGAAGTCAGGTGAGTGTACAATCCAATCTGTGGGAAAGAACAGCCTTTTTCATTCCAGATTTACTTGTTCCAGTTGACTTGCATGACTCTGATCCAGATCCCTTAACCCGGAAGCTGCAGTTAGACAGCGTCTGGCACAGTGCATGGAGCTTTGTAGGTCCTGGGTAAAGGCTAATGGGCTACAATCGCTGATTCAAGAAAAAAAAGAACTCCGCCCAAAGTGGTGCTTAGAGGATCTGTCTGGCCTAGGTCAGAAAAGGCATCTTGGGGATAAAAAATCCCGAGTGGATAACACGGAGGCACGCGCCCTGACGTGACCAATGTCCCGTACGCTCTCTGACGGCCGTCAAACAGGCATACGCAGACCTGTGGCCGAAGGATGGCAGCAGGCAGGCCCTAATGTTGTTAGCACTCATTATCCAGTTTGGAAACACCCTCTAGGTGCCCAGCTCAAAGTAAAATTTAAAATCTTGGAAAAAATCACCTTCACTCTTGAGTAACAATTTAGGGCCAACAGATGATTTTAATGAGTTTGTCATATGGGCAAGGGATGGACTTTTTATTGAAATATTAGTACCTGAGCTACTGTGAAATGGTTTATCTGCCCTCCCGCCCCTCCCTGGCTGCGGGCCATCGTGGTCACTCCATTTCTTCTCCTGACATTGGCTAGAAGCCTTCACGGTCCATGAGCAAATCCAGGCTGTTTGTTCAGTTGGAGCCATGTTGATACCAGATGAGTTTATAAGGCTGTGGACTTGCTGTTTGCGTCTTCTGGCTACTAATTAATTTCATCTGTGTGGAGGAACGAACAGGCTTGTACATAGGCTGATGTGGTGGTTTTCACAGATTCCATGAAAAATTAGAAATGGTTCACCGAGGAAGAGCACATGGTTGGGGACCACCCTCTTTCACAGAATCTGAGGGCCTGCCACGCACACCTAGGAGTCCTCTCTCACTCATCCGGGCCCCACCCATTCCTGAGATGCCACGTGGCTGCTGCCAGCCAGGCGCTAACGCAACTCGGCTCCCATCCGTGAGCAGTGCGGAGTCGAGTGGGAGAGACGGCACAGGCAATCGCACATGATGTTAAGTGTTATACTGAGGGAGGCGTAGGCTGCTGAGTGAGCATCGAGGAGGGAGCGGTTAGCTTAGCCTGGAGGTCTCAAGGAAGACTTTGAAGAGAAGGGCACCGTGGGGATCAGACTTATGGGGAGAAGAGGAGTTAACCAGGCTGCTTACAGGGAAGGGGAAGCCCCGGGCACAGTGTTGTCTTGCCTTCCCCTTCATGTTTGCGAGAGAGCCTGTGCTCTCCCAGTGGACCTGTGCTTCTGTGGACCAAGGCTTCGCTTTGACCCATTGGCTTGTCCAGTCATCACCCTGGTCTACGTGCCGAGGCCAGCTGGACGGGGAATGAAAGGTGGGACTCCGTCACCTGCATCAGCAGTAACACAAGTCTGGCACCCAGAGACACTACTTCTCATGAGGTAGGGCTGCGATAGGACCCAAGTTCTTGCTTTCGAAACTGACACATAAGATCAATGGGATACCCATGATCCCCAGAATGCACTTGGAGAAACACGGCCCTAGAATCTTCTCTATGACACGGTGCCCAGCACAGTGGCTCCCACCCTTCAAACCTAACACAAAACACAGGAAACACTTGACAGAGTAGCAAACTAGTTAATCCCTAAGACTAAAATGACCGGGTGTAGCTCCTATCGCCACCTGTGGGTGGCACGTAGATTTGACCCACCTTAGGTTTGGAAGTACCATTTGGGAATCTAGGAAAGTTGGGAACTTAAAATCCAAGGGTTAGGGAGGCGTTAATATATGCTGAAGTAACCAACGGTGGTTTTCTTCTGGCGTTAAGCTTTCTCTGTGTACGCGAGGCTAAGATGCTCTGAAATGTTATTAGCATTCTGCAATTAGTGTACAAAGATAATTGAAAATTGACCTTTGGGTGAGGGTTAATAAAGGACAGTCTATTTACTTTGATAAAAGGGATTATAAATAGTCAAAGGGCATCGCCAGACATTGGGAAAGAAGAGCGGCCTCTATAAATTGATTACCATCGCACTGGTCATTGTTTTTACTTTGGGGCAGTAGACGGGCCTGACTCACTGTTGGGGGGGCATTGATAAGAAAGCTCACAGCCATTCTCAGCCCCTAATTCAGTAAATACACATCGCGTGCCTCTTGGCTACCAGGCCCTCTTGACTCCTGCTCCCGGCACTTCCATGTTGGAGGACAGCCAACCGTGAGAACGAGCAGCTGTCGGCGGAGCTCAGACTATGGCAGGTGCTCTAGAATCGGGCCGCACGCACGAGAGGAACGGCAGGGGTACGGGCTCCCCGTGCCCCCGGGGGAGTGCATGCTCACTCTAAGGTGAGACGGTTTTCACGCTGGATAGATGTTGGCTACCTTCCAATAGTCCTACAAGTGTGTAGCTTCACAGCACGTCAGAGAGAGAGAGAGAGAGAGAGAGAGAGCGCCCCCCACCTCAGCATGGAGTCTAGCCCTCTCATTTCACTGAAAGGAAAATCGAAAGAGAGAAAAGGGCAAAGACTCGACCCAGCTGGTGTGAGCTGAGTAGCAGGGCCTCTTCTCGCTGCCAGGTGCTGGGGCTAGGCAGGCCGGCTGTCGGGGCCCTTGTCCTCATGGGAGCTTGGTGAGGTGGACGCCAGGACGAACGATGTATTGTCGTGTGGGCAGTGGTGATAGAGTCACAGGGGCCTCCCGTGGTCTGGGGACAGGCAAGGCTGCAGAAAAGACAGGAGACCATGCTGTGCCTCTCTTTGCCCTTTCATGTTTGGGGCAGAAATGAAGCCTTCAGGATATGGACCCGTGGGTGTTAAGTATAGCTTGGGGTGCAGGGTCAGGCACCATGGGTTCATGGGTTTGAGCCCCAAGTTCATGAAGCTCGTTGAGCCTCAGCTTCCTTTCTGCAGTCTCCACCTGACGGGATTGCGTTTGAGGCTGATACGATGGTGCACCGAGTGCTCAGCCCACGGTAGGCTTCCAGTCAACAGCACAATTCTTGAGTCCTTCGGGGACTCAGTCACACCCTTCTGGAAAAAAACTATAGCCAGCTGTGTCCACTTCCATCTTAAATGAAGGAGAGGGCCCTGAGAAAGTGTATTTGCCATCTCCCCAGACCTGACACCATCCCCCCGACTTTTGCTGTGAGACCCCGGGAGGTACCTAAGGTTGGCCAGCCCTGGGCTTCAGGTACCAACCCAGTCCTTTCAACCTTCTCCTTCTGAAATCAGACCTACTGTTTTGGCGGGGGAGAGGCCTCTCACACCCTCCCCACACAAAAAGATGCCCTGCTGTGCCCCAGAGCTGGCTACCGAATCATGACCAGCAGCCTCTGAAATCCCCCCTCTCAATATGGGAGAGGTGCGGAGGCCCCAGAAGCTCTCTTTAATGCAACTGGATTAATTGCCTGCTCAGAAAACAGCTCGATTCTAAATGATCCTAAATGGCCTCTAATACCTGTAATCTTCTCTCCACCACATTGCCCTGCTGCATTGCTAAAGTGGGCTTGGTTCTGGCTGCCGGTTTGCTCAGTAAACAGCAGGCAGCATTGCGGGAGGCCAAGGAAAGCAGGCTCGGTTCCAAGGGAAGGCAGAGAAATGGATGAAAGCGCCACTGGCCTATTCACCAGCCTAATTTGATTCCAGAAAACCAAGCAGAGGAATTCGGGCTGGCCTGCTCCACAGACTCAGCGCTCCTCCGCAGGGCTGGGCAATCAGACGTGGGTGTGCCGCCAGCTCCCCACCTCGGATCTGCGTCCACGGAGCCACAGGGGGAGCGGACAAGGCACCTGCTGCCTTTCAGTCCGTTGTCTCCCTGTGAGCCAGGCGCAGGCTGGGGCTGGGATGTGAAGGCAGTGTGTCTGGCTGTGAGCGTGCACGGCCTGGTATACAGGTGGGCGCATGATTAAGAGAAGGAAGTCCAGGTGGTATCCTGGCCCTGCTGTTCCGAACTGTGCCACCTCGGGGAAGTTACCTCTCGGTGCCTCTGTTACCTCAGCTATAAAATGGGGGTGATTATAGTAGCGCCCGCCTCAAGGGGTCACTGAGAAGGATACACGCCTCACTCTGTAGAAGGTGCCTCAAGACTATCTGGGCCATGGACAATGCTCTATATGTGTTTGCTGTCATTGTCCCAGATTCCCTGCTTATACATGGGCAGGCACGTGTCCTCCTTTGTCAGCCTTGATTCCATCGATAAACAGAGGACAGTGGCTTTGCAGCAGGTGAACAACGGGAAGGTGCCCAGGACATAGCTCTGAGATGTCCCAAGACCGGTAGCTGCCTCCCTCTGCAGTGAGCAAATGCCGAGGGCTTGGCTGCCTTCGGATGCACGCTGCCAGCCCTGCGGACGCTCCTAGCCAGCTGCCCTCTCTGACCACGCCTGCGGTTTCCACAGAGATGCGCAGAGAGCACTGATGGATGACACGGTCCCCTGGGGTGGGGGCGCAGGTGGGAAGAAAGTGGGCCAGACCCACCTGAGAAACAGAAGGTGGGTAGACAGGGGTCTGCATTCCCTCCCTTCAGGCCCGTGAGGGTAAAAGGCATAGAAGGAAACCAGGTAAGCTGTGTTTGCTTGAATCTTTCTGCATGTGAGCTGGCCACCTCATCGTCCCTTCCTGGGGCGTTCTTACGACACCAACGTCCCACCCTGTGAGTTCTTCTGAGTCCTCGCCAAGCACCTATCAGTAGACCGGCAAAAACATAAGGAAGCTAGACAGTGCTGGACAGTGCTGGATAGGCTGAGTCGTGGGGATACGGGAACGCTCAACCTCAGCTCCTGGGAGTACAGACTGGTGGAGTGATTTTGAAAAACTCATCTCCAGCTACTCAGTCCAGTGGTACAATCTAGGATCCAGAACCCCAAACCCTGATTTACAGCCCAAAGAACTACTCGCAGGGCTTCACGCGTGAAAGGGGGAGAGGTTCTATGAGGGTGACTGGGAGGCAATCTAGGCCCCCATTCTGGGGGAACAGATAAGAAAAGTGTAGAATATAATGCCAGTATTAGAAATAACAGCTGAAAGGTATACGGTACATACTAACCCAGATGGAACTTAGAAAAAGGTGGTGCTGAATGAAAAAAAAAAGTGAAAAAGAACGAGTTATAAATGATTCACTTGTATCAATTTAAGATACTCGAAATAATAGAGTGCATTTTCCCAGGACACGGAGGAATGTAAATTAAATGCATTCTAAAGACAGTGGGGGCGAGTGGGGGGGGTGGGGGAGTGGGAGAGGAGACCAGGGATTTAGGAGAGTGACGAAATGAATGACATGAGAGAGGGGACTTGTGCAGGCTGATGCAATAAGATGTCATAAACGAAGGCGTATCATTAGCTCGATGCCAGCACCAGAGGTCAAAAGGGAAGTCAGTTTCATCTGACCTCTACAGAATAAATATTGAACTAACACTGTAAAACTATCTGTGTGGAGGGGCACCCACTTCTTCGCCTGTGGAAAGACATTTTCCTCAACAACAGCTCCTCACCAGAGCTGCGGAACGGGAGGGAACGGTTGCAGTTGCCAACAGCTAGCCGTGACCCTCTCTGCCGTCTCGCCCGTTTGGTCAGATGGACCTAGGCTGCCTCAACGCCAACGGAAAACTGTAAGTTCTAGGTTTAGATACGCTCAAGGGCAGAGACACACCCTGTTCTTTTCTATCTCGAGGACCCATCTCAATCACTGAATAAATGAATAATTTTTGACTTAGCCAAAAGAGCTGAAACAAAGACCGGAATGCTTCAAATTAAAAAATGGGCATGAACTGTGAATGCTTTGAGACTTTGCAATTTTTTTTTTTGGGGGGGGGTACTGTGGGCTGGCTCAAACTTCAAAAATCACAGGAGCCATCTACTGAATAATTGCTATGTGTCAAGCCCTCCCCATTGATTATCCTGTACACTTACAACCAAGCTTACAAGATAAACCTCAGGCCCACTGTGTAGATGATGAAGTGAGGGTTCGACAGTAAATAATCATCTATTGTGTTGTCTTTGGTACGCCCCTAGCTTTTGTGAATGGTATCTCTCCTTCTCTGTGTTTTCCTGCTGGGCTGCTAATCACCTACCCGGCTTTCTTGACACAGGGGTCAGCATGTGACCTCAGCAAGGACCATAAGAGTCTGTCATGAAAGACTGGAGGTATCTCCTGACCACCCTCCCAAATTCTTGAAGAGAGTTCCCTGACAAATGAAGGTAAAGAGAAAAGCCCTGCCTGGCGTGGCTCAGTGGATTGAGCGCAGGCCTGAAAACCAAAATGTTGCTGGTTCGATTCCCAGTCAGGGCACAGGCCTGGGTTGTGGGCCAAGTTCCTGGCAGGGAGCTTGCAAGAAGCAACCACATATTGGTGTTTCTCTTCCTCTCTTTTCTCCCTCAACTTCCCCTCTCTCTAAATATAAAATAAATAAAATATTTTTTAAAAAGATAAAGAGAAAAGTAAGGACGCAGGTGAGAGTGGGAAGGGCGGAAGGCAGAGGGAGAAAAATAAGAGACATCAGACACATTGTAACTCCTAAACCTCCTCACTAGGTGAGCCATAAGGTTATTGTTTTGGCTAAAGTTTTCTGAGTTGGGTTTCTATCAGCTAAATCAAAAGAACAGATGGCCTGTCCCCAATCCCACAGCCAGGAACTGGCAGACCCAGGTGTCTCTCTGCTACAAAGCCAAGACCCTCCTGTCTAGACACAACCTCAGGCTGGCGCCAAGGGGCCCCCTCAGCACCTGGAGCTGCTTTAACATGGACTCGAGCTTCATCTGTTACAGGTGGATCCAAGTTTTTAGCAACTGCCCAAGCTTAGGTCAGTGGAATGAAAAAAGAAAAGCCAGAAAATAGTTTTCAAAAAGTTGGTGTGCCTGGAAGGAAGGAAGAATGACACAGCGTTTAAGTCAAACTCTTGGTTTTAAAGGCCTTCCTCAGTGAGGAAGGTGTGAGTCTGGTGTGAGCAATGGCCTCCTGAGTGCAGCAAGTGAGTTACCCCCCCCCCCCCCCCCCC
>PVKM010041370.1:0-13145 GCA_004027735.1 Carollia perspicillata
CAAGGAGAGTGCTCTGAAACCATCCCCTTTCCCTCTCTCCCTTCGCCTCCTCCAGCAATGTGTGGAGGCCACATGCAGAGATGGCAGAACCTGTTGATAGAAGGAGGGTGACCTGAGCCATCCAACAGGCACTGGGCTGTGACATGAATGAGAAAACGCTTTCATTGCTGAAAGGCACAGAGTTACAGATTCACACCACACGTTGTTAGAGGGCTAGTGTTAACTATGCTGATTCACACATGGCTTACTCGGTGACTCTGCTACATGCCTGCCCTTATGAATGCATGCTGGTAAAGGGATGTGGGCCTGTCCTGGAGGAGCTTAGACTCTCGTAGAAAAAGGAGACAAAAGCAGAAACAGGAGTGCGCAGTGGTCAGTGCTATGGCAGAGATGAGTGCGGGATGGACGTGAGGAAGGAGGGCAGACTCCGCCCAGGAGGCAGTGCTTTGAAAGGTGCGACCTGCAGAATGAGAGAAGGGCAAAACCAGAGGCAGGGAATACACGAGAGTAAACTCGATGAGACTAAAGACTTAAACGTAAGTCTCAGAACCATAAAAATCTTTGCCCTGGCTGGTGTGACTCAGTGAACTGAGTGCCAGCCTGCAGACCAAAATGCCACCAGTTCAATTCCAGGTCAGGGCACATGCCTGGGTTATGGGCCAGGTGTGCAAGAGGCAACTGTTCAATGTTTCTCTCACACATAGATGTTTCTCTCACCTTCTCTTTCTCCTTCCTTTCCCCTCTCTCTAAAAATAAAAATAAAGAAAGAAAGAAACCATAAAAAATCCTAGAAGAACACACAGGCAGTAAAATCCTGGATATTTTTCACAGCAATACTTTTTTCTGATATATCTCCTTGGGCAGGGAAACAAAGGAAAAAATAAATAAATGGGACCACATCAAACTAAAAAGTTTATGTATAGCAAAGGAAACTATCAACAAAATGAAAAGATAACCCACTGCAGGGAGAACATATTTGCCAATGACAGATCTGATAAGGGGTTGATATCCAGAATTCATAAGGGACTTATACTACTAAACACCAAAAAAAGCAAAAACTTCGATTAAAAAATGGACAACAGATCTGAATAGACACTTCTACAAAGAAGACATACAGATGTCCAACGGACATATGAAAGGATGCTTAATGTTACTAATTATCAGAGAAATGCAAATTAAAACCACAATGAGACATCACCTCACACCTGTCAGAATGGCTACCATCAATAAATCCACAAACAAGTGCTGGTGAGGACGTGAAAAAAGGAGAACCCTTATGCCCTGTGGGTGGGAATGCAGACTGGTGCAGCCACTTTGGAAAACAGTATGGAGTTACCTCAAAAAATAAAAAAATGGAGTTTCCTTATGACCCAGTGATACCACTTCTGGGAATATACCCAAAGAAATCTGAGACACTAACTTGAAGGAATACATGCACCCCTATGTTCATTGCAGCATTATTTATAATCACCAAGATTTGGAAGCAGCCCAAGTGTTCATTAGTAAATGAGTGGATAAAAAAGTTGTGGTACATTTACACCACGGAACACTACCCAGCCATAAAAAGAAGGAATTTTTACCTTTTGTGACAGTATGGACGGGCCTGGAGTATATTTTGCTAAGTGAAATAAGCCAGTCAGAAAAAGACAAATACCATAAGTTCACCTGCATGTGAAATCTAATGAACAAAATTAACAAACAAAACAGAAACAGACTCATAGATACAGAAAACTGAGTGACACCTGTTGGAGGGGAGGAGGGTTGGGAGGCTGGGTGAAAAAGCTGAAGGGAATAAGCGAAAGCCAAAAAACAAGCAAGCCCGTAGACACAGACGACCATATGGTGATCACCAGAAGGAAGGGGGGTGGGGACAGGTAGAAGAGAGTAAAGGGGGGATAAGTGGTGAGGGGAGACTTGACTTTGGGTGGTGAACACACAGTATAATATACAGATGATGTGTTCAAGAACTGTATACCTGAAACCTACACAACTTTATTAACAAATGTCACCCCATACATTAAAAAAATTTTGAGAAAAAAACCTGGAGGTAGGAAGACCAGTCAAGGAGCCTAGTGAGATCACCTGGCAAGAGATGCCCATGTGCCCACTGGCTGGAACCAGTGGCTACAAAGAGAAGCAAATGCATTTGAAGTCTATCTTAGAGCTAACCACCCAGGCAGGAGGTACTGATGGGTTGGAGTCATTCATTTGCTCATTCAATGATCCAGTTACATATTAGCTCATTCACTCATTCAACAGATAGTCCTCAGGGCCTACTGTGAGGCAGGCACTGTGAATAAGAAGATAAAATGTGGATCCTGCCTTCATGGAGCTCATAGTAGGCTGACAGGGAAAGACAAATCAATGATCACAGAACAGGGAGATAAAGCCATGAACACACATGACAAGGGTATGCCAGGGTCCACCGCACAGGCACATGAGGGCGCCTGCCCAGAGGACTGTGTGATGTGATAATCACTCTGACAGTAGCAGGGCTTACCAAGCAGACCCTCTGCCGGGCCCTGGGCTAGGTACACACACATTTTTTCATTTAATGCTCAGATGCCCACCAGATAGATACTCTTGAGTATTTCTGTGTCAGAGGGAAGAAGCTGAGACTCAGAGGGGTTAAGTGCCAGTGCCAAACACACAACTACTGATGGTGGAGACAGGAATCGGCCCCAGGAAGCTTGTGCCTGCATCCACTCAGCTCCGAGACAGAGGGAGAGAAAAGGGGTTCTGGTAAGCAAACAGCCTGGAGGGGCCACAGCTGGAGGGAACCCAAGGATTTAGGATCAGGGGACACTAAGAGAGGCAAAGCTGGAGGGGAGATCGAGGGCAGTCCTGGGGGTCATGTTAGAGAATCTGGATTCTACCCTTGGAGTGACAGGCATTTCAAGAAAGAGAGTAACAATGAGCTACTCCATTCATGAGACTGAAAGGAAGATTCTGATGCTTCAGTTTGAAACAACTCTATCTTGTCCCTATCTACTTTCTCCCTGGAGTACACAAAACCCTCCTTTTCCGTTTCAAGTACTGGTCAGCCAGGAGGTGTGAGTGCAGCTCATCTAAACCACAGGCCCCACTTCCCCATCCTGGGACGTGGGGAATGAACTGCATTTCAGGGCAAGTACACAAACCTGTGAACTCTGCTTTAGTATGAGAGTGAGGCCTGCCCTTGCCTGGTTATTGCAAAAACCAACCAACCAACCCCTCATAGACACAGACAACAGGATGGTGATTACTGGGGGGCAAAGGGGGTGGGAGGAAGCAGAAGAGGGTAAAGGGGGGAAAATGGCAATGGAAGGAGACTTGACTTTGGGTGGTGAGCACACAATACAGTACACAGATGGTGTATCGTTAAATAGTACAGTGATGAGTTGGGTATGATGGACCCTCCTAGCAAGTTCCCAAACACCATGAGCCCCTTTTATAAGCTTCTGATGAGGTGTTTTTAGCCAAGTTGCACAAAGTATCTTCAGTTGATTAATTCAGGGAAATAATTAAACTGTGGACCTATCATTACAGTGAGAAAGGGCTCCAAGTAGTCACAAGGGAGGTCCTGGTGGTCACATTAGGCCAAACAGCTGGGTGAGCGACCTGTTTAAACAGATTTTGTTTGACAAGGTTTTTTCCCCTAGGCATTCCCCAGCTGGAATGCACCAGGTGTGGATGACAGTGGGGAGAAAGGGGCTTTATTTTGAGTGGTTTGGGGAGTGGAGAAGGCGGAGAGCTGGGATGTGTCTCTAAGGAGCCCTTGGTGAGAATGGCATGCTTAGGCCTCCATGGATGCCCACTAATTCAGAGGTCAGAGTCACTGTCCTTCCAGAAGGGACGGGAAAGCAAAGTCCCATTAATTACTGTATCCCAGAAACTCAACTCTGCTACCATATACCAAACGAGTAATTTGGCAATCAACTAGGAAAGACAGCGAAAGAGAAGAAGCAGGCCCTTTTGTGAGGCTTGAATTACTCCCATTTCACAGCTGGTGAAATTGAGGAACGGAAGTAGCTTGCCCAGGTCACAAACAGTTAAGTGGCAGAGACAGGATTTGAATTGGACAGTCAGGTTCCAGAGGTCATGTTCTCACCCGCCATGCCACACTGCCTCCAGTGAGTACTGCTTCTGAGTCTTGTACATGCCTCTGCACTGTTTCTGCTGTCTGAGTGGCTGAGCTGGTGCTTATAAAGGCATTCCTGGAATCCTATTTCCACCAGTAGGACTGAGGCTTTCCCCATCCAATTAGAGCTTCATAGCTCTAATCAACCAGAGTGGCTTTATTCTGACCAATCAAATTGCCAGGATTTGGAGTCCTCATTTGCATGAGGACACCAATCAAGGACCAGGGCTAGAGACTTCTGTCCATATAAGCCAACTCCCTTCTGGTTCTGAGAGCACACCTTCCCTTTCCATTGAAGACTGAAGACTGTGTCTCTGTGGCTGAGCTGAGACGAACTGAAACACTGACGATGTCTCACCAGAGTGGAGCAGACCACCAAGGAGCAGAGCAGAGTTGCCTAGCCAAAGAGGAGCCTGGCCCCAGGGCTGCCTCACAGCTATGCTATATGACAACTGAGCTGTTTTGTTCCAAGTAAAGTTTCCTTCCTCACAACCCCCCAAATTGGGGATTCCTGTTGGCACTGAATTGGCACCAGTGACCACTGGTTAACATGCAGTACCCAGCAGAAGGTCAGGTTCAGGGCAGACGCCCCTAAGTGAATGGCAACAGCTACCATTTGCAGAGGTGCTTACAATGGGCCAGATCATTTGCTGTCTTACCCAGCCCCTTCCCAGCCCATCTAGAACAAAAGCTCAAATCCTCACTGTGGCACCAAGGTCAACATGATCTGGCTCCTTCTCAACCCCACATCTTTCCACTCTCTTCCACATTCACTATTTGTGACCCATCCGGGCCTCCTGAACATGCCCAATGTACTTACGTCTCTGGGCCTTTGCATGTGCTGTTGCATCTGTCTCAGACACCCTCCACACAGAGAGCTGCATGATGCACATCGCTCACTTTCTCCACATCTTTGCTCAAAGGTCTCTTCTGCTCAAATGATAGACCTTCCCACCCACTCTATCATCACGCCTACCCCTTTATTTTTCTGTACAGTGATGACGATATGTACCCTTGATGCCTAGTGACAGTACCTGGCATCCAGCAGATGCTTGATAAGTGTTACTAACTAAACAAACTCTCTGTTCAAAATTTTCTGTGTGTACGTCATCCCTTTAAGGTCTATACTGCTATTTGGCCACCTGACAGTTAGGGAAACCAAGGCACCGAGAAGCTGAGGAATTTGCCTAAGCTCACGTAGCTAATGAGAAGTGTGGAAGTTGAGCCCTGGCCTCTGTCACATGTCTCTCTAGAACCCACATCTTAACCATTTTGCTGGGGTTTTAAATTTCTGCAGTGAAGCTGCAAAAGTCCTTGTTAAAATGCAAGTATGTTCCCTAGAAAAATAACACATTATCAAACTCTCAGGCAATGGCCATTAATTATATTAATTACATTAATTATAGTGCATCCCTGGGTTATCTGGAAGAGCAGGTATGGTGGCCCTGGTGGGGTAGTCTGGTAAGGGAGTGCTGTCAGATGCAAATTTTATCCATTCTTAGAATCATGTCTGGCTCTAATATCATCGGTTTCTGGGTTTCCTTTTCATTAAGCTCTGGTCTACCTTTTCTCCAACCTTCATTTTTTATGGGTTTGTTCTGCAGACCTGGTTGGTTCCCAGAGGAGCCTCCTTTCACCCACCCTGCTGCCACCCCACCCCTACCTTCCCAGGGCTTGGAGCTGGCGTGAGGTCTAGAGGGAGGTGTGTGGCAAACCCTACCTGCTAATGGGCCTGAAAAATGGATGCCTAGGTCTCTTCGGTCATGAGTTGAAACCAGAGAGAGCAACTCCTTCACTTTAAGCACAAAATGAAAATGTACCTTGGTTCTCTTTCTTGCTCAGTAATCCACAGCTGACTGTGGTTTGGCGAGGTTGAAGGGTCACAGGTTGTGACATGGGAGACCTGGGTCCTGGTCTTATGCTGCCCTCACATTGTGCATGTTTCTGGGAAAGCCAGGTCCCCCTCTGAGCTTCAGTTTCCTTATGTATAAAGGGAGAGGGAAGGTCAAAGGATCCCGCAGCTTCCTCCTTGTGAAAACACCTTAGGACCTTTGGTCTAGTTAAGCTGTACTTTCTGCTTTTATTCCACGTTTCAAGAGAATTCCCTAAGTATTCTCATCTCGCATGCTCTTACCAGTGATAGTGCTTCTCCACAGAATGGCAAGGAAAATCAAAATGGATATGACTTGGCTAGTTTGTCGGGAAAAATGCACAGTGGTCTGACAGCACCCAAAATCAACATGGCAAAGACCTAAAGAATTGTGCACTACTGTAGGGTCTTCCAGCACTCGGACCTCTGCAGTGGGAACCTCCCTCAGAGATGAAGAAGCACAAACTCATCGGTCCATGGTGTCATTTAACTTTCCATCTGCCAGTGCCTTTATACTGTTTAGGCCCAGGAGCCACCTCCATCCTCCCAGGAGATCCTTTGATAGCTTCAAGCTCCTTGCTATAATCCCCCCTTGATTTTCTCCCCATCCTTGCTTCCTCTCCTACTGTGAAGTCAGCAACCGCTGCTGTTGGCTGTGAGTGGGAAAAATACAAGGCAGAGGGAGAGGAATAAGGAAACGAATCATAATCACTACAGCGGCTACCGGTGCAGAGCTGGCGGGAAACACCAGGCCCCTGTGGGCCCTGGAGACGAGGTGTTACTGATGTCATTGTCATCACTGTCATCCCCTTTCACAAGTAAGGACACTGGTGCTCAGAGATGATACTCACCATGCCCAAAGCCGACAAGTAGAAAGTGATGGGGCTGAAATTTGACCCCAGATTGTCTAATCCCAGTGCCCTTGCTCCTAATCTTCTGGCAATAGTTCCAGTAATATTTACAAAGGAGAAGGAAGATCAACATATCTCACAGGCAATGGGCTGGGCGCATTTACAGTTGGATCTCATATAACCTGCAAACCACTCAGCACCCTGGGCAATCTCAACCCCACTCCACAGGGAGGGGGACAGGGAGGTGGTGACAGAGATCTAAGGTTATTTTCCTTCACCTTTACCTTACCCGAAGCCATATAAAAGTAGGGGACCAGAATTCAAATTCTGAACTTTTTGACCCAAACCCTACCACTGTCTTTGTACAAAGTTGCTAAATTGCCCTGAATTGTCACCCTATGTGTTGTGTCAAACAAATTGTATGTGGTGAAGACAGAGAAACCAGGAACTCTGCCTTTCTAATGGGGAACAGAAAGTCCCAAGGAACTAAACACACCTGCACAGCGGAGACATAAAAAACGGTGGCACGAATAACAATAGTAGCTAACACATTTACGACAGGACACTCTGTTTTAAGTCCTGTGCATCTGTTGTCTGGTTTCGTCCTCTAAATGACTTTCCAAGGTAGGATCTATTGTCATTTCCATCTCCCAGAAGAGGAATCGGAGGTGCAGGGAGAAGCAACGCTTGCCCAAGCTCACAGATTGGAGGAATTAGAGAACTGGCATATAACCTAGGTCCTCTTCTCCATCAACGGCATTTGCTAACGCTCCACAGGGAGGGCAAGGGGCTACTGAAGACTGCCTGCCTCATCACATCTGGAACAGGAATTTCCATATGATACACATGAAGATTTATGGCCCTGTCGGCAGCTGGGTTCTGATGGCCTCTGGATGAAATGTTGCCTGTGATGGGAAGATAAAGGGCTGACTCAAGAGGACATCACATACCCAAAGTCCTCTCCATACTTCCTTCACAAGAAAGGCCACAGGGCTTACTGCTCACACTAAAGTCAAACTTCCTCTTCCTGTTGGTCCAAGACACCCTCCTCTTCCTGCTCAAACTATCCCAAGTGATCCCCATTGCTTACAAGGTGTTACTCCAAAATGGGGAAAAGAGAACTCAGATCCCCAGGGCCTTCTTCAGCTGAAGAAGGGAATACAACATGTGCCAGAGCTCCAAACCTGTATGGCAGCACTCACAGGGTATCAGCGAACTGTGCTAAAATGTCAGGACAGAACATACACCCTGACCCCACCTGCAGTGAAGGCGCACCTGGCCTGGACCTCAACTGCAAACACAGGGAAGAAAGCAAGTCTCTATTTTAAAAAAGGAACAGAGGATCCACCAGGGGTTCAAGGTACCTTCACACTCTCCCCCACTCTCCTCACAACGTTGATGACAATAATAATACCATCCTTTATTTCCAGCTTACTATGTGCTAAGCACTATGTGAAATGTTTATTTGCACTACATTAACAGACCCTGCAATACTTTTTCTTTTATTAGAGAGAGGGAAAGGGAGGGAGAAAGAGAGGAAGAGAAACATCAATGTGACAGAGAAACATCGATTGGTTGCCTCTCGTAGGTGCCCCAATCAGGGTCCAAACCCGCAGCCCAGGCATGTGCCCTACCCACGAATCGAACAAGCAATCTCTCACTTTGCAGGATGACATCCAACCAACTGAGCCAGACCAGTCAGGGCCCCTGCAATAGCTTTATGAAGTACATACTAATATCCCCATTTTGCAGATAAAGAAACTAAGGCTCCAAGAGATTAAGTGCCTTCTTTAAAGTGACCCAGCAGGTATGGAACAGAGCTGGGATTTATAACCGTGTCCACTGGAGTTCAGCTCATAACCATGATGATGTTCTGACTGTTGGGATCAATGGAGTCACAACTACATGAGACCTACAGCTTTGTTAAAAACAGAGGGGGGAAAAAACAGTCTTGCCAGTCATATAGGGTGAACAAAATACCATAATTCTGAAAACCACCTCTTGGCACAGCAATAAGTATTTATGGCTGGATGAATTCTCGTCTTCTTATCAACAGAACCCCATCTGTGCGAGGGTGGATTATGTATTGAGGCTTCCTGGCAGGCTCGTTTATTAACTGGGTTGGATAAGGTGGCCTGTCCCCCACAGGCAGGAGTTGGTCTGCACCGTCTCCTCCACCCTCCACAGGGCCTGGCACAGGCTGGGCCCTCAGCAGGACACAACAAATGATTTCATGGTGGGAAAGCAGCAGGCTCAGTCGAAGCTAAACCCTATTTTTCTCTGTTATTGACTTTGTAGACAAAGGAAACTGCAGGCTGGACAGCTGAAAGGAGGGGACAGACTGGTTCATGCATTCATGGGAAGAACTCAGCAGCCACTTGCGAAAGACACTGCCCACATGCAAAAATGTCTGTCCCAGGAGCTTCAGACTCCAGTGCTGGACGGGGCCTATGGGAGACACGGGCAATGCATGGGGACAGTTTGGACAGGGCGAGTCGGAAAGTGGCAGCCACTGCTTTAATTCCGGAAATGTTAGCTGGTGGGAAAGTGGGCCCACTGTTGCCAGATCACCTATATTATGTGAAATCTCAGATTTTAAGTTATTAAAAAATAATTGTAAAAAATTTAAAGGCCAGATGGATCAAACAAAACCCAGAATGCAGGCCACACGAAGCCACAAATCAGAGACATCCTATCTCATGCTCCTTCACTTAGAACGCTTTCCACAAATTCACGGAGCCAGGCTTGGGGTTGGGATTCTTTAGGGAAGCTGTGAGGTGTGTCCCCAAGAGTCACTCAGAGGCAGCTCAGCTCCAACTACTGCTTAGCTGGCCCCTCCTGGACCTCCGGTTCTTTGTTTCTGCAATGCAGATGCTCAGAATGCCCACTTCAGAGTTTTATTGTGCGAGCAAATGAGAGCATTCTTGTAAAGCCAGAACTGGGGCTGTTCTCAGCACATAGTAAACACTCAATGCAAATACACAAGCTTTTTAGAAGCAAGCACAACTCAGGTTCCTTCTGCCTTTAAAACTGCCACACTTTTTAGCAACCCGGCAGAGTATCTGGTCAAAATAAATATAGTAGACTACATGACCCAGCAATTCTACCTTGAGTATCCCAGAGAAACTGTCACACTGGAATAGGAGGGTCCCCCACAGGAGACTCCCTGCTGCACTGCTTTGGCATGGTGAGGGGTCAGCAGCCACTTGGGAAAGGACAAGTGAAGTGTGGTGGACACGTACCTAAAACTATAACACACAAACCCAGAAGCAAAGTATAGGTACCCACAGCCACATGAATGGAGCTTAAACTGGATGCTGAGAGAGAAAAAAAAAAAAGACCAACTACTATAGCATAAAGCCATGTAAGTAAATTAAAAATACAACGTAACATATTCTAGAAGGGAACATGCAAATTGACAGCTATGCACCAAACCCACTGGACCAGCTACTGTGGTGGGAAGGAGAGGAACCGAGAGGATAAGGCACGAAACACACAGGCTTGAGGCTTCACAGTGATCAGTGAGGTCAGTGTATCAGCAGCTGTCCCTGCCTCGCCCCTCTTGCAGTTGTTCTGGCTGTGCTGGCCCTGGACCAGCACAGTGATCACTGGGCTGACAGATGGCACGCGCACAGCCATTCCCTAGAATCGACAGGCGGGTTCCCTCACAATGCCCCAATCATTTCACAGTCTATTGGAGATGTGATGGTCTTATGTGGTCTGGTTTAGAGCTTCTCAGAGGGTTTAACAGCAGCGGTGGCGGCATTAGTGGCACCATCTCTAACTGCCTTAACTGCCTGTAGATCAGTACACATTCTGATACACTGATGCTTCAGGCTGAAATGGCTGGATGGGCAAAGGAAGGCAGAATTGAGGCAAAATGTTAACACCAGCCAATATGCTGACAATGTGTTGAATGCCAGGAACTGCGTGGAGGCACATACAAATATCATTTCTAGCCCTAATAACATTTCACAGATGAAGCTAAAAGAAGTTAAGTATTGTGATCCAGATGACACAGCTGAGGAAAGGCAGAGCCAGGAAAGAACGGACTCCAGAGCCCATCCTCCTTCCTGCCTGCTGAGCCATCAAGGCCCCCCACCTCCAGGAGCCCCCATCAAGGTTGGACTAGGCTGGGAGGAGCAGGCAGGTTCCATAGCTAAGAGAGAGGAGGTGGCAAGACATTTGCATCCCTCCCCAGAACAGGTGAACAGAGGACACACTCCAAAGCCACTCCTGCTCAGTAATAGCCAGGGGGTCCAAGTAAAGGTGGAATGCACAGGACACAAACATGAACCAGGAGCCTGATGTGGGGAAGGGACAGGAGGCGGGGCGCGCAGTGCCGACTCCTCCCACTTTTTAAGGGAAGCTGAAAATCTGGATTATTAGGTTAAATCTTTCAATTCTCAAATCAGTTGGCAGCTAATCTGAATGCTTACATATCAGAGTGCAGACCAAAGAAAATATATCTACAGGCCACCTGGAAGCAATGAAAACATCAACAGTAAATATCGATCAAAAAACTGATCTCTGCAAGACTGGTTCCACCCCATCACTGGAGGTCATCAAGCAGTGCTGCTGAGAGAGTGTGGCAGTTCTGTGCTTCTGAAGGCCAGGCACCTTTCTACGGAAACCACCCAGACACCCTGGGAGAAGGTGCAGCCCGCATGCCCTCCAGAGCAAGGTGGGGACTGTGCTACGGTGCCAGTTCCTTGGACAGCTGCCCTAGGTTATAACTGCTGTAGACAGGGCACCCAGCATACTCGCCTGTGCCTAAACATTCAGAATACAGTATTGTACTTAACCCTCAAAAACACGTGTTTCAGGGAAGGGGTGGCATGTCCCTTTTACAGATAAGGGCACTGAGACTCAGAGATATGAATTAACTTGCCCATGGTCACACGAGGATGGTCAGAGCTAGAATTTCCAGGCCCAGTTACTCTGCTGACCCACACTGCTCCTGTGTTTACACAGGGGAAGTTTACAAAAATTTCATTCAACTCAAAAGTCAACTGTGCCTCTACCGTGGGTACTGGCGGGGTGAGACAGAGAGGCCAGGAGCCTTGCCGTGTAGGCCATCTGAGTTTAATACAAACCAGACAGTTTGTATCTGCAATACCTCTGACGCTGCATGTGTGGGTTTCTTTCCCACAACAACCACCAGTTCTCCAGCTCTCCGGACCCCAGCTTGGTGCCTCTGACCAACCGGCTAAAGATCAGAGATTCCCGTGACCCTCTCTTTGGGTGCAGCGATTTGCTAGAAAGGCTCACGGGACTCAGGAAAACAGCTACTTTGGAAAACAAACTGCTTCAAAATGTTAAACAGAATCACCATGTGACCCAGCAGTTTCACTCCTAGGAGGAATAAAACGAGACAAAAGGAAAATAAAAACGTATGTCCACAGAAACTGGCACACAAATGTTCATAGAAAAAATACTTATAATAGCCAAAGAGTGGCAACGACCCAAACGTCTATCAGCTGATGACGGATGAACCAGTGCGGCACATGCGCACCACGGAACGGCACTTGGCAATAAAAAGGAAGTGAGCATGGATACAGGCCACAGCACATGAAAACATTCTGGTTTTGTGAAGTCACAAAAGATTACATAGTACGTGATCCCATACTTATGAAATTTCCATAGTAGGCAAATCTGTAGATATAAAAAGTAGAGTGAAACTGTTAAAAAAAATTTAAAGGGTACCTAACCCAGTCAGGTAAATGAAATCTGATCCCAGGATTTTTGCTGAAACTATTGGGGTGGAACCATGGAGAAAGCCCATCCAGAGAATGGAGCCAGCCGGCACCGAAGAATGCAAAGGAGAGAGAAAGAAGGAGCCCAGAGATCAAATTCTGATAGGACCACAGGGGCCCGAGGGCCAGCTACTCCTGAAGCTGATTCCATCCCTGTTCTGTTCTTTTCAGTCCTGTAAACGAAATTCCTCTTGTGCCTTTGTCAGTCTGGGAGGATTTTAAGTTTTTCACTGAAATTTTGAGTCTTCTTTGGCCTCATCTACTCATTGTGACTGTTCAGGTCATAGACCCTTCCTTCACGGGGCTTCCCCTGGGGTCACCCTCTCCCGCCCCACCGCCCCGCCCCAGTACCCCGACTCCCTCGGTGCACAGGCTTCTCTGAAAACCGTCTCCCTCCCATGGCAGCAGCTTCCCGCCACCTCACTGTGCCTCCTTTTAGCCAAAGATGCTTCCTCCACCTGGAGCAGGGCTCTATAACTCAGCTGCTCAAAAATAAACATGAGCTGTATGATTTCCAACGAGTCTTCTTGCCTTATTAATTATTTATC
>PVKM010041371.1:0-13146 GCA_004027735.1 Carollia perspicillata
CCTGTGTAATCTTCACTGGCTAAAACCCATTCAAGACCACCCATTCTGTCCCAGACAACCTCTCTCCCTTTTCCTCTCACGTCTCCCTTTCACTCACCTGTGCTCCTAGCAATCTGCTTTCCCTAGCATTGCCTGACCACACCCATCATTTCCCACCTCCAGGCCCCCCTGATGCTAGTCTGTCTGCCCTGAATGCCCCATCACCCCACGTTCAATGTCTTCCTGTCTCTCAGAACCAGTTCAGTTGATGGGTCTGCCCTAGTTATCCTCTCTCCCTACTGTTCTCCCTCCCAAGCTGGTTTATCTGCCTCTCATTTCTCTAAGCTCCCATCATATCGTATTTCTCTGTGCTTCTCTCATGGCCCCCAGTATTGCCTATCGAACCATAAAAAGGTATGCTCTGCCTTCCTTTTTAGACTGCAAACCCCTGAGGGCAGGATCCCTGCCCAGTTCATCTTCGTGCTTCCCACAATTCCTTTGTAGATTAGTGCTCAAAAGAGGTTTGGGGGGAATGAGTCAATAAATTGATGCCCTGTGTAGTGTTTGAATGGTGGCCCCTCACAAGACATGTCCACCTGGTACCTGTGAACGTGACCTTATTTGGAAAAAGAATCTGTGCAAACGTCATAAGGTCAGAGCTGACCCTGAAGATAGCCTGAATAAAAACAACTCTAATACTCTACACAATGGCACACTCTTTGCTTTCTTTGAAAACATTGTAATAGGAGGTCAGAAAACCATTCAGTCAGCCTAGTACTCATTAGACAATTTTTTGCTCCCCAATCAGAAAATCACTCCACAAAATGTTTGCTGTGCCCCTGCTATGTACTAGAAGTACCTGGCTTGTCTTCAGGATCCCCCAAAGAACTCTAAATTTTCCTCTCTCCTCCCTAGTCCACCAAAGACATGTGCTGCTCAAAACACCGGCCAAAGTTGGGTAACTGCAATCGACAAAAAGATGATGATTTTATCCACATACTTTTCTCCCACAGACTAAAAACTTCTTTCTTAAGTGGCGACAGTGTTCCTTGAGCAGGTCTCTGAAGCTTGCTTTGGGGTTAATCTTGCAGTCTCCTTCTGGAGAGCACCCTTTGCCCTGAGTTCTACCTAAGGCAGATGCACCTCTATCTTTAAGAGAAGATGAGGAATTCATCTGTAGTCAGAATCAGCTGTTCTTGTCCTGCCGCCCTGGGGAAGGTGACACCTGCCCACACTACTGCAAAAGCTGCACACATGGGGCTTGGCTTTCAGGAGACGGTGAGCAAACCAATGGGCTAGGGGACGCACAAAAGGTTAAAGACAGAAAAGTCCGTTAGAGCCAGATTTCCGGTGCTGCAAATATTTGGATTAAGAGTTTGAATGCCATTCCACAAGCACAGTAGAGCCACTGAAATTATGACAACAAAGCACAACAAAATCCTCAAAGCTTAAGCACCAGAGCCATAAATGAAAAAAAAAATGTAATAAAAGTAAAAGAGTTTCCTGCCAACCTGAAAGTGGATTTTCTATAGTGAAGATCCACTCCGAGTTTTCTGCATATAAGATCATTCATCTGAGGAGGACATCAGCAATGAGCTGTCACCTCGTCCTCGTCAGAGTGGCCAGTGTCAAAAAGTCAAGAACTCAGTGTTGGTGAGGAGGATATAAAGAAAAGGAAACCCTGGGCACTTGGTGGGAGCATTAACTGGTATGGGTATCATGAAAAACAGTTTGGAGTTTCCTCAAAAAAATTAAAAATAGAACTATCATATAATCCAACAATCCCATTTCTGGATACTTATCCAAAGAAACCCAAAACACTAATTTGGAATGATATGTGCATCCCTATGTTCACTGCAGCATAATTCATAATGGTTTAGATATGGAAATGACCCAACTGCTCATAAATGGATAAATAGATAGAGAAAGAATGGTGTTTATATCCATATGATGAAATATTATTCTTCCTAATAAAAGGAAATTCTACCGTTTGCAACAACACAGATAATCTGGAGGACATTATGCTATGTGAAATAAGCCAAAGAAAGACAAGTACTGCGTGGCCTCACTTATACACGGACTCTAAAATAACTGCTCTCCTAGAAGCAGAGAGTAGAATGGTAGTTGCCAGGGGCTTAGAAGAAGAGGAAGTGGGAAGAGACCAGTCAAGGGGTGCAACGCTGAAAAATTGTGCAAAATAAATAAGTTATGGGGATCTAATGTACAGTGTGGTGACTACAATTAAAAATACTGCATTTTATTCTTGAAATTTGCTGAAAGTATATCTTAAGTGTTCTCTCCACAGAAGAAAAAGATACAAATGTGAGGGAATGGACTCATTCATTTGTTTGATTGTGGTGAAAATCCCACAATGTATACAGAGATGAAAACTTCAAGTTGTATACCTTAAATATATACAATTTTTTAATTATACCTCAGTGAAGCTAGACAATTTTTTTAATTTAAAAAAGTGACAATATGGATACAGTAAGGTAAATAACCCTTACCTACTAAACTCGCCACATGCACGTTTCACAGGGCTGCTTCTTTTGTGTGTGTTTCTATTTAATGAACAAAGGAACACAGGCCTCTCCTAAGCCCTTTGCACCAGGAGTTCTCTGAGGCATCGATGCCAGAAGGGCTGACTCAGCTTTTACAGATGGAAGAGTCTAAGAATAGAAAAGCATTGACCAAGAAGATGGAGTGACAGAGTAGCTGAGCCAAATTAAAGTTCAAGCACTTGGCTCCCCCTGTCCCCTAGCCACCCCTCCCCACGGCTGAGCGGACGCCCTGTGGTCCAGGCAAACTGTTCACAAAGAGCTTCCTACTGTTCCTTGAGGGGAAGACCCCAGTGGCCAGACCTGTGCTTGAGAAGAGTCCAGAAACCTCCCTGCCCCCGCAGGGGCCCCCACTCCCACCGCTAGGGGGAATGAAAAAGGAAGTACCCACTCCTCCCAGCTGAACAAAGATAGGTGACTGCCCCATGTAACTCCCCCTAGGCTGGCCCATCAGCTAAAAGGGGACCTCCCACTAGTTTTCAACGTTTTCCTGTATTTGTTACACTGATTCTTACGATGGACTGGAGGCCAGTTTTATTTTTGGTCAACATGGTATTTTGGCCTTTCCCGGAAAGCTGAGGTTTCTTCTGAAGCAGGAAGGTGGTAAGTCCTTGAAACCTCTAATCTCATGCTCTCATTCTCACAAGCTCAGTTTCTGGGTCACAATCCCACCATTTCTTCTATGGTAAGCTCTACTTTTTCCTGACATCCACATCTTATGTTACTATAAATCTTGCATACCTTCCCTTCAGACACATGCAGGAACTCTGGGAATAAATTTGTGGCCATACTGGTTTTGTTCATTCATGTCACAGCTTCTGTGACAAAAGCATATTTAAAACACTCATAATACTTATGGAGTCTATCGATGGCTGTGTATGACGGTCTGATTTTTTAAACAGGCTGAAGGTATTTTGTTAATTTTACGCAGATTCTAATTTCCAGAGGCGGAACTCATCTAGCTTGGATCGCTGGGCCTCGCTTCCTTCTCCTGATCCTTAACATCTTCCCAGAAAGGAGCCACGAGGGCAGATGGCCATGGCCTCCTAATTACAATTAACAATGCTGTATTTTATTCTTGGAATTTGCTGTGAGTATATCTTCAAATACTCATCAGATTTCATAATTGGAGGATACTCAACTATCCAAGTTCATCAGTTTGTATCTGGAGGAAATAGAAGCTTCTGGAAGATAAGTGACAACCCTGAAGCCATAGCTGGAGAGTAAGTGAGGGAGCAGCCTATTTTTGAACTCCTCGTACGAGGTCGTCATGACCCATTTTATGACTTCCTCAACAAATCAGGGCAAGATAAGGGTTCCAAACTTTCCACAGCAGAACTTTGGTCTAGAAAAGGAAGTTGGGAAAGAACCAACACTTTAAAGCATCTCGTGTGCCACAGGAAAGTAGGTAGGTTATTTTTTTCAATAACCCATGAGTTAAGCATTATAATTATAATGATATCCCCATTTCACTGCCCTGTTTTACAGCTCAGAGTCACATGGCCAGTAATTAGCCAATGCAAATCTGAAGCCAGAACTCTCTAACTATGAAGCTTCCACTTTCATCCCAACAGCATGCTTTTCCCAATTTGCTCTCTTTTGAAACTAAACTATACAAACTCCACACGGGGCCATTGCCCTCTGCCTCCAGGTTACGCTATCCACATTCCTTTACTGAACGTACATGCCACCTTCGCAGCCCATCCCACCTTCACTCCCCACAAAGAGCCATCTTCACTGCCCTCACAGGACGCCAGATCCCATAAGCTCTCTCTTTCCAACGCCTGCTTTCATTTTTCATCACTGTGCAGTGGTCAAGGCAGGACGGGCAGGCATGTGTCCAGCTGCAGTGCTGCTCCCACTCCTCCTCAGAGCTTCTTTCCCTGTCATCTCCACAGGTCAGTCTACTTACAGAGGCTACAGCCATGAGAGAGCACCTAGAGCTCCTTGCCTTCCCATCCCGTCTGAGCCAGACAAGGAGAGCACGAGCAATTCCTTCGAGAGCAGGGCAGAGCAAGTTGTAAAACACAGGTGATGTAGCATCGCATTATGGCTTCCACTCCCTGTGTCGCAGAGGGAATGACAGCACTTACACCCCTGCTGCTGCTGAGTAACCTCACCTTAGTTAAAATAAGGCCCAGAATACTGCACTTCTAAATCAGACCAGCCTTGAATATGATAAATCAAAGAGGGAAATAATTAAAGGTGAAACAGCTTGCCAAGACCAAGTAATAGACCCTCATCCTGGAGGAAACAGGGAAGTCTGTATGGGGACGCATTATTTACCTGTAGCTTCATTTCAGAACAGTAAAAAGAACATTACAGTATGTTTGTTTATCCCTGGTTTAGTGATTGCTACACCCTCCAGGGCTAGGAAGGTGGAGTGAGTTGGGAAGCTGTGTGCAATTTCTCTGAGCTCAGGCTAGGAAAAGACCAAGTGGAGAAAGCCATGTTAATCTTACTTTTGGGGGGTCAAAACCTAAAAAGATGATTAGAACAAAAGAATAATCAGGTACAGTAACCACCTCAAACTTCAGATTAAACATGAGTATAAAGCTACACTAATGGTAGACTGTTCTGTCCAGCTGCTTTATATTTTGTTCGCTTTGGGCACCACAATGGCCTATATGAAGAGTAATCTACAAATGTTTGTGAACTGAGCTCTTCTAGACATGAGCAGCCTGACAAGGAAAATAAAATACAGCAGTGGGCCAAAGGGCTAAGGATTCATGCTACCTGAAGGCAATTATAAAGGCAAGTTGACAGCCTGATAGAGGAGTCATGATTTATAATGACGAGATTGAGGCTATTGTGATTTTCTTTTAAAAAAAGAGATGCTGCTGAAATGATCACTAAGAGCCTCATCAAATGCAGTGGAAATGGGTGCCTGTCTTCAGAAGCACCAACTCAGATGCTAGGGTACCTTCTCCTGAAAACAATATCAAGTCTGCAAATCTCCACTTACATGGAAGACAATGCTTCCCCTTCCCTTGCTCCAGAGGAAAAAATCACACAGATGTCTACCAAATGCACCCACTTGAAGGAAGAAAAAAATGGACAAGGGTCCAAGGGAACAGCTGAGGGAAGAGAAAGGCTAGGGTAGAGGAACACAAATCTTCTGGTCCTTTGGTCTGAAATGGCTCTGCTCCTCGTTCACCATGAAACCTTGAACAAGTGATTTAATCTTTGGGGGACTCCAAATCAGGGGGCCAGGAAAGATAGTATCTAAGGTCCCTTCTTAGCATGAATGTTTTCTCATTCTAATCTAAGAAGCTGCAAAGGTCAATGAGCAATACTTTCCACGTACACAGACACTCACTGATTCCACCCTTGCAGACCTGCACCAGCCCCCTGTCTCCCTCCTGCACTCCAATTCCTCTTTCTGGCTCCCTACACACTCAGTTCCCAGGAATCTAGTATTCTCCTGCTGCCTAGGAACCCCCACCAGCACCCCCAGCAGGAGACATTTCTAAGAGTTGGCTCTTAGAAATAAGAACATCCAAATTTGATTGCCCCCAACAATATCCACAATTATGTTTAATTTACAGCTGGTTTTCAGCAAATGTTGCCTGTGTAAACTTGCTGATGACTAACAATATTAATGTTTGCTTCATATATTAGAGTATACAAAGGACTTACACATATCACTGTATCCTTACAAGAGTCCTCTGAAATTGCTTATTAATATGCCTACTTAATAGGTGAGGAGGTTGAGGCTCATGGACATGGTGACTAATCTAAGGTCACACTAGAAAGTCACCCAATGGAGATTTGACCAGATCCTGCCTCATTCCAGGCTGCAGTATTCCTACTGCACCTCTCCAGCACTGTTCCATCCTGTAATTTACAGAGTTTTAAACTGACCCATCTGGTTCATGTTCCCACCTGGCCTTAACCGCGCCATTTCTAAAGAAATCAGTACAGGCAGACAGTTTCATGGAAGCCTGGCCATCTCACCGCCACCCCCAACTCTCTCCCATATTGTACTTCTGCCTAGACTCAGTCTTGCCCATAGAAATGAGAACTTTTCCTTGGGGCCCAGTCAAAGGTGCAGGAAAAAGAAAGATTAGTGTTTTTCAGGAAGATGCGGGCTGAGAGTCTGACTGCTGCAATGCTCCTTTCACTGAACATGCAGACCAAGGAAGAGGCATGAGTACTTCCGTTCACAAGATGTGGGCCACCAAGAGAGGCTACCAGGGTTGTCTCAGAGCCTGTTAGCAAGACCACCCAGTGCAGATGCTGTGCTAGGGTTTTTCCCACAAATGCTTAAGTGTAGAGGAAGAAGTCATACACCATCAACCGGAAGAGAGATGCCTTTCAGCATGTATGAAAGTGCAAACAGAGATCTCAGCATTCAGAACATCTGCCTGGGAAGGACCCAGCAAAGACCCCTGTGAGAGAAAGCACCACCTTTAATCACCTACCAGGCCTAGAAAATGCCAAAAATCCATCCACAACAGTGCAAATCAAGGAAGACTTCTCCCACCATACCTTCCTCTTTACCTTTCCTCTACCAACTTGGGAGAAAGGGCAGGAGACAGAAACCATGGCTCCTAAACCAGAAAAGAGGACTCAAACATGAAGTGAGAAATCACAAAGAAGCTGACCGCAAAATGCAGCCTACTTGAACAGGAGGGAGAAGACTTACTCTGAATGGATTTTGAGTTATTCCATCATAACGGACATTTAAGTTGCTGAAATGAGATGTGAGGGGAAAGTAGAAGCAAGGAGATTTTCAATCACCTGGAAACCACCAAAAAAGTCTGGAAACCTATGAGATTCCAAGGTTGGAAGAATTAATCCCACAGAACAGACTTGAGTGGACACTGACAAAATAAAAACTTTTCATTTTATTTTGTTTTACCCTAAGAATTCTGCTTGTTTACACACGCAAACATATGTCGGAGCCAAGACTATGTTGCTCTTGGTGCCACAGTGTTCATGAGAGATTTCAGATGCACCTGCCTTTTATCATCACTCCTACCGCCCTGGCAGGTACTCAGTAAACTCTGTTGAATAAATTTGACTATGGATAAGCACCTAACTATGATCATCTATCAACATATGAGTCTAGTTGATGAAAAGGCCTGGTAGTAAGTGCTTTGTTCAACAGTGATTAACTGAACTTTGGTATCACATTCATTTCTTGGGGAATTTTAGGAAGAGGTAGAAATCAGTTGACAAAGAGAGAAGTCATCAAAGCAGAGGCCACAAGGCAGCCAAAGAGAAGAATAGCAGAAGCCAGGAGGTAGACAGCCATTACAGAAACAGTAGTAATGCAGTCTATCACCACATTGGGGAACCACTATAATAGTGACCAAGAGCTAACCAATTCTGAGTACACCTGGAGTTGTTCTCATGACCCGGAGTTACTACCAAAGGGTCCACAGAGCAGCTGAGACGGTCGTGCTGTGGGCAACCATCACGTCTGTCCTGTCTTGGTCCTCTGACTCACTCAGGGAGCCATCCTGACAGAGGTGGGAGCACTCCCCAGCCAGAAAGTCGGCCAGGGGACTGAAGTCACTGGATGCATTTATTTCCTCAGTGACACACGTCCACTCTCCATGAGGGTTTGCAATGCGGCCGAGTCCTGACTGCCTTGTTTCTCCATGTATTCTCAGAAGCCCTGAGACCCAGGAGTCCTGAGTGTGTTGTGTGTGTGTGTGTGTATGCGGGTGTGTGTAGAGACACAGAGAGAGAGAAATTAACTCAACTATTACAAAACACACCATGCAGTTATTAGCATCAGACTGGTTGACTCATTGTTCCCTACAAACCTGATGTATATTCTTATCCCAAAACTTTGACTCATTTTCTCCTACCAGCCTGAAAGCTCCTCCTGTATCTTTTGGGGTAAACAACCCAAACCAACCCAACCCCAAGGCCCCGCTGATGCTTCAAGCTTCTGTGTAAGGCTTTTGATGACTATGCCAGTTGCCAGTGGTCAGAAATGCTTCCCCCATCATTTTGTCTTTTAAAACAACAGTAGTTAAGAGTGGGCCCAAACAACCAAAGCCCATTTGGGGATGGAGTAGGCAAACCCAAGGTTGTTTCTATATAGCTCTCAACTCACTGTCAGGAAAGCACCTCAGAGGGGTGGAAACAACTCCCACATGGGAGACTTGCCTGGGAGGTGGGGTGATATCCCACCAGGGAGACAGGAAACAAATGCCCCCAGCAGGAAATCTATTTCCTGCCTCTCAGTTCCCTGCTTTCTATATTACTTCTACTGCTGATGAAGTTTTGGCAATAAAATACATCACTGTATACAGAATAATTTGGTAGGGAAGTGCACCGTCAGCCTGGCAGCAGAGACACCGTTAGCTACAGCAATACTCCAATAAGCCTACACTGTTGTGTGCCTATCGACAGCCATCATCCCCCTGGTTCTGTTAACAGAACCCTGATTTTGTTCCAGGATTATGCAGGCAGCATCATGTCCAAAGAAAGTAGACCCTTCCCCATGGGATGAAAAGAGGGTCATCTACACCAGGGTGAGTAACCTTTTTCTGTAAATGGCTAGAGGGTAAATATTTTAGGCTTTGTGGGCTAGGTGGTTTCAGTCACAACTTCTCAATTCTGTTGCTGTAACAGGAAAAACATGATAGACAATATGTAAATGAATGACTGTAACTGTGTCCCAATAAAACTTTATTTAACTTTACTTATGGACACTGAAAAAAACATCGTTAGAATGTGTTCACTTTATTAACTGAAGCAGTTATTGGGCCGGCCCCTAGCTGGAAAGCACAGAGTGAAAGATTTGCGTATGGAAAAGCGTTGCCAGAACGAGGCACTGTCTGTAAGTAAGGTGTTTTGTGTAAATTATTTCACTTTCCTCAGAACAAGGCTGTGAGGACAGCCTAGTTGCCCTGTCTTATAACACAGAAAGGTGAGCTATCTTGCCCAGAGTTTTCAAAAAGAGGTCTTTCATTCCAATGCCTGTGCTCTTTACCACTATGCAGGTATGCACAAGAGCATCATGTCTGAGCAAGTGGGTTCCGGAGTCAGACGGGCCGATTCACGTCCCAGCTGCACCACTACCTGATGTATAGCCCTGGAGAAGTCGCTTAAACACTCTGTGCCTCAGTCTCCTCATTCCTAGAATGAGGACAATAACAGTGCCAATCTCATAGCGGAGTTATGAGAAGTGAATGAGATAATACAGGTAAAGCACCTAGAAGACCACCTAATGTATAACAGGCACCCACTAACATATCAGTACTATTATTAATAAATTAGTATTATGGGAAAAATAATTCCATCTGATCACCAAAGGAAGGGATCTAACTTAAACATGAATAAGCCATATATATTCTACCTAATTGCTCTTATTCTCATACAGCTATAAAACTAAAGAGTGTGACTTGTAAAGTTAGTGCAAATTAAACTATAAAAATAATACAATTAGAGTTAACAGTATTGCTTTTATGTGACAATAACATTGGGAGACTGAAACTAAGCCACCACTCTGACATAAACATGTCTTACCACAGTTCAAACTCTTCTGACTTTAATCATGGTTAGATGACCACATATGGTGTAAGGTCTCAGTCCATCCATTGCTTTTCTCTACTGAAACTACCAAAGAAAAATCAGTTATGTATCTTGATGCATTTGACCTTCATTCATCATAAAAGCTTACATGCACCTCAGGTCCTTCCTTATGGCACATGACAAATCAATTCCATTGGTGCTGACACAGTTATGAACAAGCTGCCCCTCGAGCTCTGGATTTCAACAATATCTAATAGAATTTTCCTTAATAATGGACATTTTTCTATGCTGTACAAAATGTTAGCCAATAGCTACTTCTGGCTATTGCATACTGGAAATATGACCAAGATTGAGAAACTAAATTTAATTACCTTACTTTGAATTTAAACAGTCACATATGTCTAGTAGCTACCATGTTGGACAGTGCAATTCTGAGATCTTATAGTACTGTTTGATTACAAAGCAGTCATCTGTGTGACTATTTATCATGCATATGGATATGGATATGCACACACGCATGTTATTCTGGTCAATAACATGCACGCATATGTGTGTATACACATAAAACTTTCAAATATGTAGCGAGAACCTTTATAACACTGCTACTCTCCCAATTTGAAGAATGCTATATTATGGTATACTGTGTTGTTTCCATTGGTAAGATTTATTTAGTTCCCTACTTGCACACAAAGGCCTCTATTTCCCCAGGGAAGACCTGGTAGTAGTCTAAGGGTAAAGGAGACAATCTAGGAATGGCAATAATACCATATTCTGAAATTATCAGGCCATGAAAAGCAGCTAAGTGTTACATTTTAAGAGGCTCCTCAAAGAACTGAAGCTAGTTGAGAGGCAGTTTGTCATAAAGAAACAATAGACCCAGCCATTTAGGGAAGTTCATGGAAAAGGCTGGGTTCCTGTCTCTTGACCCTTAGGTGAGTTCCACTCATGCGTAAGTCCATCCAAGCACTGAAAATTCCCAGTCATAATTTCAGTGTCTTTCTCCAAGATGTACACAGACAGCGAAGAATCATCAAGCACTTGAAGAAAAGTTCTATCTAATCTAAAAGACAGAAACCAAAATAATGGGGGGCAGGCAGGGGGACTGAGAGAAAACAAAAACAACAGAGAATATAAGGGGATAGGAGAAAACTAAATAAAAATAAGAATTATTATAATCTTCAGAAATACAAAAGAAATATTGTTTTCATATTACACTTGTGAAAAAGGCCTGGATGCTTTTAAAAAATCAGGAAAGAAAAAATCATTTGGGAAATTTTCAAAATTAATAAGAGAAATTAAAAAAACAAATAATTTAGAAAATAATAGTAAAGAAATCTCTCAGAAAACACATATACAGGAGAGTAGAAAATATTAGGAAAAAAGATCAACAAATTAAAGGCTCAATCCTAAGATTCAATGTCCACATAATAGAAGTTTTAAAAAGACTTAATAGGAGTTTCAGCAGATGATTTTGATGCCCAGTAAAATTAATGGGGAAAAAAAAAGATTCCCATCAAAGTGTATAATAAAGTAATTTTAGAACGCTGATAACTTGAAACGAGAGAGAGAGAAAAATTGATCCAAAACCCTTCCATAGAGAAAAAAGAGGCCACATCCAGCTGAGCAGGGGACAGAAGGACACACGCTATTCACAGCAGCAACGAAAGCTGGAAGACAACGACCAAGGTCCTCACTACGCTGAGAGAAGATAAGTCAACACAAACTCCATCACCAAACGAAACTATGATTCAGGTGCTAGGATATTACAAAGGCATGATCACAAAGAGCAGCCTGGGGCGAAGGGGGCTGACGCCAGGGGCCGGAACCTAAGCCATAAAGACAAAGATGCAGGGACTTAGAGACGGAGGGCCCCACTGAAGAGGGAATGAAGCAAAAGGAATTCCCAGAATCAGTATGAACGAAGTTGCAAGACAGTCGCTGCGCTACACTGTAGCCCTGGAGAGCAACCAGTTCGGCCTACGGCAGGATGACCAAAAACGGTCCCTCCGGGGAAAGCGAAAAACAAACAAAAACATACAGACAGGAATATCTGGTGTATATGAATGCATTGCAAAAGATTTCAGGTCTGACTGAGATTTGAGGGTGAACTAGTGATAGGTACACAGAAAACCAAGCTGGATTACTAAATGAGGTAATGTTTGATTCTAGATAAAATAAAAATTCGTTCAAAAAGGCAAAGATAATAGTCAATAATCTTGTAATAACTACATATGGTATCAGGTGGGTACTAGACTCATCAGGGGACCACTCTGGAAATTATATAAAAGTCTAACCACCATGCTGTACACCTGACACTAATACAAAATGATATTGAGTGTCAATTACAGTTTTTGAAAATTCTTAATAAATCTTTAAAAAGTAAAGATAGTCATAATACATTAAATAGATCAACTATCAGTAAAAATCAAATGCCATAATTAAATAAATGTAAAATTAATCAAACTGAGAGTTGTAACCTAACTGGGAGAATATGGGGAAGGCAGAAGGTATGTGTACAGGAGAGTAGTTAAAATAAATTCTCATATGTATTAGTAGAAAAGCAAAAAATAATCTCAAAATATTTAAATCAAGAAAGAGCAGTATACAAATCTATTTGAGATAAGTTGAAACAGCTAATAGCATTTAAAACTATGTGCATCTATTATTTTAAACACATTTAATATACAAGGGGGGACCCCCCAAAACCTGAAATTATCCTCAGGAGAGCAGGCCCCTTGTGGTACAGGATTCCCCTGCTAGGTGAGTGTTCTAGGATCTGTCTGTATCAGGGGACCAGCTGACTTTGTTGTGAGAGGCTGTGTTCAGCTTCAGTGAGGTGTTTTTTTTTTAAGACTCTTCCAACATGTTTGCCCATTTCATGATGGATGACTTATGAGCGCACCTGCCCACACTGTGCTGAGTGTTCAGCAGTTTTTAACAAAAACGGCATGACCCCTGTGCCCCACCCTCCCTGTGCCCCACCCTCCCCCTGAGCAACCTCTTTTTTGTTTCCCCAGATGAAAAAAGTCCTTAAAGGGAAAACGTTTTGCTGATGTGGAAGAGGTAAAACAACAACAACAACAACAACAAAAAAAAAACCAGCAGAAGCACT
>PVKM010041372.1:0-13145 GCA_004027735.1 Carollia perspicillata
CACCCGGAGAGCTCAGCACAGAAAGAATGGCAGCCGTCCCTCCAACCCTTGTCCTGAAGCCACACAACTGTATCTCTCCCCGAATGTCTCTGGTGCCCTTCAAGCCATTGTCCCTCCACAGGAGCCCAAGGTGAGTGCCTGTGAGTGAGGGTGAGTTTGTGTGCTGGCCCTTTAAGGGGAAGCCTGGATTTCTAGCAGCCCTCTGCCTCACCCATATTGACAGGAATTCCCATTGATTTTCACAGCCAGGTGTTATGTGGGCTTCGCTTCCCAGCACTGGTGTTCTAGACTGGGGAGCCCCACACGGGGCTGAGACCCCTCACTCCTCAGAAAATGGTCCTCCATATTTTCAACCACCACACAAGGGTGCAGGCCAGCCTATTTCTGTCTCTGCCCCACCCCCACCAGTGTTGACATTGCTTTTTTTTGTCCTTAGTTATAGGACTTCTGTTCAGCTAGTCTTTAGATGGTTATCCAGGTTGATCGTTTTATACTTTAGTTGTAATTTTGATCTGGTCATGGGAGGAGGTGAGTGCAACTTCCACCTACTCCATCAACTTGATGGGAACACCTACTGACATGTCTTAAAGTTCCAAGTTTATAATTGATTTTACTTCAGTGGAAGGGAGTATCAGGGTATGAACTGTTTACAGACTGGTTAAGTACTCTTGTTTTTTTTCTTTTCCTGCCCAGCTTTTATTGTCTTTTAGTTGTCTTTCAACTTTTTATATATGGTCCTTATTCCTGGGTGAGTTCTTTCTTCTTCTTTGGTCTTTGAGGAAGACATTGGTACACTCCCCCTGACCCCTCATTGCAGTGTCCTTCCTCACATTTTTCCAGAACCTGTCATGGAAGTTTCTAGATTCTGCACTAACACCTCACAGGCTTGGACTCTTTTATGCTTCAGGGCCTTTGCACATGTTGGTTCCTGTACCTGGGACATACTTTTCTACCTACTACCCTCTTTGTGTCTGTGGTTAACTTCAGTTCATGCACTAAGGGAAGCCTTCTCAGAGCACCACACCCCTTCTCCTCAGCAAGATCAGCCATTAGATGCAGTTACTTCATAAGACTGTCTCTGTCATAAGACTGGACATGGTATTAGGCCAGAAATCAGGTAAAATGTTCTAGTGCAATAAAGTTTATATAGTTGAGTGGACAAGCCAGGTCTTTACTTCTGGATTTCCAGAGAAATAGTTCCTCTGCATTTAGACTTTATTTTTTGAACCAGTGTTTTCTCTAAAATGTGTACCTTTCTTCACATTACTCACCTGTCCTTTTCACTGTCCCCACCTGCTGGACTTTGCACTGTCCCTCCTTTGAGCATCCTGTTTCCTATTCTGGATCTAGCCAACCCTCTCAAAAACTGATTTATTTAGTCACTTTTCTAGTCTGTTGTTCCTCCTTAATGTCAACAGGTTGTTTTAGACATTTTTGCTTGCATTTATTCATTATAGGTTTTTCAAGCATGTGGGAAAGCATAGAGAAACTTATGGCAAGTAGCCATGTACCCATTGCCCAGAACTGCAAGTGTCAGCATTTGTCATATTTACCTCGTATTTTTTTTAAAGAAATAAAATGTTGCAGAGACTATCGTGGGTCCCATTCCCCACTCTTTCCTTCTTTCTTCGAGTTAGAGGTAACCATTAATTGGACAATGGTCAGAGATCAGTCACTGGAATGTCGTATGTGTAGGAAAATAAAAAATTTGACAGTTTGGCTGGCCTAATGAATGGAAAAATATTATCTCACTCTTATTTTGATTTATACGTTCCTGACTACTAGTAAGGTTAACATTTGTCATGCTTGTTGGCTACTTGGGCTGCTTCTGTGAATTGCTTCTTTATATCTTTTGCCATTTATCTGTTTTGTTGTCTTTTTCTCATTGATTTGTAAGGTTCCCTGTATAGTTGTATTATTCCTTTTCCTGTTATATAGGTTGCAGATACCTTCTTTTAGCCAATAACTTATCTTTTGTCTTTTTTATATTATCATATATTGCATAGAAGTTTTGGATTTTATGCTATCCAGTTAACATTTTATTTTATGATTTCTGCTTTTTATATTTTTATTAAGAAATCCTTCCTTATCCCATGATTATAAAGATGTTCTCCTCAAAATATTTTAGATATTTTGGTTTTATATTTAGAATTTTAATTGATCTGCTTTATTTTTATCAGGCTGCCACAGACAGTTGGTATATTTCTTCCTTTGCCATCTTTAAAATTCTTGTTTCTTTTTCTTATCTTATTACACTGCCTAGTAATTTCAGTACAGTATTAAATAGATGTGTCCTCAGCCCTATGCTAAATATCACTTAATTTGCTTACATTAATAATCAATAATGTAGATGTTAACTTTTTAGATGAAGTAACTAAAACTTGGAGAAGATAAACTTTCCTGAATCACATGGCTAGTATGTAAATGATAGAGTCAGGGTTGAAACCCAAGTCTGAGTGACTTCGAAGTGGAATTTTTTATGCTGCCTCTTGGTCACAAATGACTTGAGGTAAAGATATCTCCCTCCTCCTTCCCTACTCTTGCCCAGATCTCTATGTCTAATAAGGGAAGAAAATTTTATTGACGTGATGCCAGAAAAGCACTTCTAGTGTGTCTGAACAAAACTAATAGACTTTGTTTAGTTAGACCTGCCAAAAGCAGATTAAAGAAACTTTAAGTATGAAATTATTTCAGATGGCTCTTATTCCAGACGGTATAAGCATTCAGTCAGGTAATAAAATCACATTTTGATGGAACTTCAGAAATAAGGAGTAGACCTTCATAGTAAGTTAATATTGTCAGAAATATTAACAAGTAACTGAAATTTCCTTCCTTCCTTCCTTCCTTCCTTCCTTCCTTCCTTCCTTCCTTCCTTCCTTCCTTCCTTCCTTCCCATCCATCCTCTATCCATAAAAGATCTGAGGCAACTTATAAAGCTCTACCCAAAACAAGATAAAATAAGAATTTGGGAAAATCAGGGCAAAGAGAAAAAAATATGGCAAAATAAAAAAATAATTTTTTACTTAGTGTCATTTGCTAGAGTTTGGCCACAACATAGCTTTAAGCTTCCTAGCAACCGAGGCAAAGAAAACCTGTCCAGCTACACAATTCACAGTGGGCATGCATCAAAATAGAATTGTCGCTAAGGGGATACACAACATTTCTTAATTCTGAGATAGAAAGGAACTTCTGCCATAGTCCTCATGCAGGGACCCTGTGTGATGATGTGGGCAGTGCTTACCAGCATCTAGTAGGTGATTGGGAAATGTACTTTACCTGGACCCAGTTCTACTGTTCAACCTCAAGTCTTTGATGGGGCAGGAACCATATCTATTTTATTCTTCATTTTATAACACAGCCCAGCATAGTGCCTGACACATAATAGGTACTCAAAATGTAGTTTTTGAATAAATGAAGGTTATTTGTACCATGCATCAGTAAAAGCCAATCGGTGGATACCAGATTAACATAAAAAAATCAACTGTATTTCTTTACACTAGCAATAAACAATTTTAAAATGGAATTAAGAAAACAATCCCCACTGGCTGGTGTAGCTCAGTGGACTGAGCGTGGGCCTGTGAACCAAAGGATCGAGGTTCGATTCCCAGTCAGGGCACATACCTGGGTTGCAGGCCAGTTCTCAGCAGGGGACTCATGAGAAGCAACCATACATTGATATTTCTCTTCCTCTCTCCTTCCCTTCCCCTGTAAAAGATAAATAAATAAAATCTTTTTTTAAAAAAAGAAAACAGTTCCATTTATAATATCATCAAAAAGATTAAAACTTTAGGAATAAATTTAACAAAAAAGGTGCAAGATTTGTACACTGAAAACTACAGAACATCATTGAAAAGCTAATGGCAAAACATTGTAACAAATATATTAAAAGCAGTTTTATGTGAAGTAAAAATATTGATATTATAGGTATGTGTTTCATGATGATTGACTTGATCAAAGACTGAAATTTAAAATCCTAAGAGGAATACATGGACCAAATATACTTTTGATCATTCCTTACGATTATTACTCTTTTAAAAAAATCCAAGGTTCTCTGTGCACCCCAATGTTCATAGCAGCACAATTTACAATAGCCAAGTGTTGGAAGCAACCTAGATGCCCATTAGTAAATGAATGGATCAAAAAACTATGGTACATATACACAATGGAATTCTATGTGGCAGAAAGAAAGAAGGAACCCCTACCCTATGCAACAGCATGGATGGAACTGGAAAGCATTATGCTAAGTGAAATAAGCCAGGTGGTAAAATACAAGTACCATATGATCTCACCTTTAACAGGAACCTAAACAACAAAACCAACAAGCAAGCAAAATATAACCAAAGACATTGAAATAGAAAATGGGATGACAGTAACCAGAGGGGAGAGGGAAGGGAATTTCAGAGGAAAAAGGGAGGGGATTATAGGAACAAGTATAAAGGACACATGGACAAAAACTAAGGGAGGTGGAAATGGGAGGGAGGTGGGGAGCACTGGGGAGGTGGTGTGTTCTGCAAATGTTAGATGTTGCAAATAAAGGGTGCTGCTAAGAGCTTAGATGAACCATAATATATGGTACCGTAATTGCTTTGTGAATTGGAAAAGTGTATATTAGATAAAATAAAATCAGGATGTATGCAGAAAATGGGAAACTGCTTCAAATGTTTAGTAGCAGCTAATTCATATTAAGGACTCTTGTGTTACTGATTTCAACCACTGATCTGAATATCTTTTTATCTGCCTTTAAACACGTATGTGCTGTCATTAACTAATTTTTATTGAGCCCATAAAAATGTGCCTGACACTTTTCTAAACAACTTTATTGCTGTTAGCTCACGTAATGCCAACGCTTTATAGAGGTACTGTTCTTATTATCTCCTTTTACAGAAGAGGAAACTGGGGCCCAGAGAAGTTAAGCCACTTGCCCAGGGTCACACATGAGCAAGTGACAGTGCCAGAATCCAGAAACTGTGCAGCTTGTGCACCTAATCACCCCACCACATTGCTCCCACTTACTTCTTATGAGAACAAACCTCAGTTTCCTATGTTTGGCCAGAAGTGATTTTTCCTGTTAAGTGTGGTACGTGGATACACTTTGGGGGCCTTGTTTTGACGTTGTTCTCAGGATGCCACAATTAAATCCATCTTTCCAGAGAGCCCCCTGGATCTTCAGGAGAACCAACCATAGTTTGTATGACATTTGCTACGTTTCAACCTCAGAAAGTGTATTCTTAAACAGGTTGCCAGACTTTGTTCCTACCTCAGTAAGACTCACATTCTATAAAGGTAACTCAGGGTCTGTAATTAAGACCTTGGGCTCTGGAGTCAATTATTATGGTTCAAATCTTGGTTTAATAATAGAACCTTCCTCATAGTGTTGTTAGAAGAATTAAATGAGGCTATCACTTAGGGCACTTTGCACACCATGGGACACTTAGAATGCTTTTGAGGAGGGTAGCTGCTAAAACCCACCATCTTTTAAAACTGGACCTGGAGTAAGGTGTGCATCTCGACAGTCAGCAGACGTACCCAACAGTTTAGAGCCAAGAGTGGCTTTGTGCTGCAGACTCCTGAGGCTACCTGAAATCTCTCCAAACCAGACTTACATTTTCAAATGTATTTTTAACCAAACTTAAAAGGGATTCCCTCAGTGTGAAAGGCTGCCTTTCTCAAAGGGAGAGGAACGGAGGGAAGCTTCTTTTTGTTGGTAGATGAAATGGAGGAGAGGGTGAGAGTTCAGGGTGAGGGAGAAGCACTGGGCTGGGGGCTCTGAGTCTGGGTCCTGGGCCAGGTGTCCTTTCAGTTCCCTGGCCATACATTCTAATTCTGTAAAATCAGGGGCTGGACTGCAGGCCCTTCTAGTGCTGATGTTCTGAGAGACGTAAAGCCTCTCTCAAAGTAGTTTAATATGAGCCCTTAGCTTTTATGGAGGGGCCTTATAAGTTTGGGCCCTTGGAAAGAGATCTCTGAGTCTTTTAGGCAAGTGCTGGGGAAGGCATTGCCCTTATATCCCAGTTTATAAATTTCTCTTGAAATTTGGAGCCCAGAAAAAGTTTGTCTCTTGGCTCGATCCCTTATATTTTGTTCTGATTGGATAACATCTGTGATACCTCCTCAGTGTGTTTCTCTTAGTACTGTTTGCCCAGAAGCTGAGAGCTAAATGCAGTGGTTAGCAACAGTAGCTTCCCTCAGACGACTCTGGTCTCTAAATCCTTCTTAAGACTGGATGGTGTTGTTGTTTTGTTTTATGTATTTTAATATAGAAACCACACCAGATGCTTCTGCGGCGTTAAACAGGGCATAAATCATTCATGCAAAATGGCACAGTAAATAAATGCAGAAACACATGAATGCTCTTTCTCCTATCAGCTGGGTCCAGCGTCTGGCTCCTTCCCCACTCCCAGTGAGTTGACACAGCAACACCAATTGATAGGTAGTCAGGGCATACTCTGACCCTGGCACTGAGTCCTTTATATGTATTCGTTCATTCAACAGCCTTGCATTTGGGGGATGTTGTTTTTATCTTTATTTAAAGATGAGGAAAATGACCCTCTGAAAGGCTAAGTAGCCAGACAAGTTCTCACAACTAGTGAGAGATTATCCGTTACCTTCAATATTGGTGGACAGGCAGGCCCAGGGCAAGTCACGTGGGACCCAAAAGAATTCCTTTTGTCCTGGGAGTCCTAGAGGACTTGATCCATTTCAGATTGGCTTGTTTATGTTGGTAATTAGTAAGCCACCCACAAACACACACTAGGATGTCCACACTTTTGATGACCGCAGAAGACCAGAGAAACCTCTCTGGCTTCTAGTCTCCTGAGATCTGTTCTGAACACCAAATGGTCCTATTGATTTGGGGAACCCCCTGGAGTGTCAGAGTTGTCAACCCATATTTTGGAATGTATGGATTGGGCTGTGGTGCAGGGATGGTTCCTAGGACAGCCTAGGTTCCCCCAGACTTAGATCTGGTAGGAGGTCACTTTGGCTGCCCACCTGATGGAGTTGTAGAAATATTCCCCACTGTTGCCTGACTTCCAGAGCCGGCATTAAATGGAAGCAGTCGGCCCATTTGGCTATAAGCCAAATGGTGGCATGGTGGCATGTTAGTGCCTTGTGCTCACTCTTCTTTGCACTGAATGTAAAAACGGGCACAAGTAGGAACAGGATGGGAAATTGTTTTGGACAGTCATGGCCAGGCTTACCACCCAGGACCTGGCCTGTAGATAGACTGGGTAAGTACAGTCTTAATTTGGCCTCAGCTGGCCTCATTGGACTCAGCTGGGAATGTATCCACAGTCAATATGCAGCTGCCCAAATGTGACCAAGTAATACAACAGTTTAAAAAACAAATCCAGGGTTTTTTACCCTCAAAACTATCTCTTATTCTGTCAGTCAAATATTGATCGAGCCTCCCCCTGCGCCAAATACCATGGCAGATGCAGGGGGCACAGCAGCAGCCAGCTCATCTGTGGCTGCTAACAGGCAATGCACAGCAAATAACTCTGCAGGACCGTGCCTCTAGGTGGTCAAGTGCTGTGCTCAGGGAAGCTTTGTCTTTTGGAATTGCTTTGGGTAGCTCTGCCTTTAATCTGGAGATGGTATCATTGCTTGAAAAGCTGCCCTTTAGGAATTGCTTTCAGAACTAGTCTGGGCCACACAGGAAATTCATCTCGCTATTTTATAGCCACACCTAGTGTGTGACCAAAAATGGTATTGCCCAGCATGATGACCCACTTTATTCCCCAGACTTGGCTCTGATTGAGTTGTCTGTGAGCCAAAATTACATCCAACCTCTAAGGATGGATATTTACCACCACTGAGCATAATCTGGTTAGTTTTTAAATAATTTCTCACTTGCCCAAATTCCCATGGTCTTTGGTGCCTCTGTTGTAACACTTAGCCCATTCTCCCTGGTGGAAGAATAACGCTCTTCTGCCTCCATTTCCCCCACTAGTTTGGGAGCCTTTGGAAGGTAGGACTGTATGTACACACTCGACAGTGTCCAGCACGGAGCAGATGTGCAGAAATACTTATTTACTAAAATGGAATGTACAGCTCTGAGGGAGGTCTCCAAAAAGGTGTTCCAGAACTGTGCTGAGTAACAAGTGTGGGTGGAACAATAGGCAGTGTAATGCAGATGGTATATGTGGGCTCTGGAATTGATCAGGGCTGCCTATAACCCTTACTTGTCCCCTTTATCAGCTGTGTGGCTGGCCCTACACAAATTATTTATTCCCTCTGAGCCTTTGTTTTCATATCTGTGGAATGGGAATAATAATATTGTCTTGGGGGGGCACTTTTATAAGGACAAGTGAGAATATTCATGAAATGTCCTAAGCACATAGGACATTTACATAGTACACTAACTCAGCAAAAGGGGGTGATTATATTGTAATTTTTTTCCCTAGGGCTTCTGTAACAAAGTACCACAGACTGGATGGCTGCTACTACTACTATTTATTATTATTATTATTATTATTATTATTATTATTATTATTATTATTTTGGAGTGAGTTCTTATTCTTATTTGGATGCATAAATTCTGGCTTTTAAAAAATATCTTACCCAGCATTTTCATCATTTGAAAGCATATGTCATAGAAATTTTGTGCTGGAAGGAACCCTAGAGCCCATCTAAGTCTAACCTGAGATCCAGAAAGGCAAGTGGATTAACTAAGTTCATACAACTGGATCAGGTCAGAACTCCTTTTATGTATCATTTGATTTTTGTACCTATATTTGAAGGTCTACCTTTCTTCCAAAGGCCTTGCAAGCAACTCTGGGGCCTAGCACTCCTGGGCAGCAATGGCCAAGGATTTGGTACATGCACTTGGGGAGCTATAAGCACATGCTTCCACACTGTTGTATAGTAACCCTCTGTCATTTTGCCAAGTGCAGAGCTCACTGACAGTGGTACAGCTGTGTAGCTGGCAAAGCTAGCAGGAACCATAAACACAGGTGGTTGAGCAGCGCACTAGGCAAACCTGGTACCACTACTTACCAGCTTACGCACTTCTTAACCTCTCTGAGCTTCGGTTTCTTCATCTGTAGAACAGGAGCAATAATAGTATCTACTTACAGGGTTCTTATGAGGATTCAATGAGGTATCCGTGTAAAGTGCTTAGCATATGGTAAGTATTTTTTAAAATATACGTTATGATCAGTAACATATCCAAAAACAGTCTACTTTGGGCATCCCCACCAGTCCCAAGCCAACTTCTGATCAGGTCTCTCTTCCTCACCTGTTCTCTCTTCTAAGCACGTGCTACAGAGGAACCCTTTCCCTTCCTCTAACCCTCTTCTCATCCAGCATTGACATGACCTCTCAGATCTTCCCATCCCTCCTCAATCAGGGACCGTGGATCCTTGAAGTAATCAATAGCAGTTGCCCATCGGGAATGGTTGGGATCCCCTAGGCTTTCTCATTCACCAAAAGTTTATAGAATGAAGACAAACTTAGGGCTTAAAGAAACACTGCCTTTCCGGGGAGCCGCCTTTACTTCGAAGGCGTTTGCACCTCTGGCACCCCTGCAGCACATCAAGGCTCCCACGTCCCTGGACTGGTGCCTCCCACCATTTCCCCTTTAACATTTTTGCCCACAAATACACTTTGGGTTCTGTTTGCTACCATTTTTCTCTCGAGTAAAATTGTGGGTATTTGAGAACTTCTGAATTTCTCCTTGGAGAACACGATACTCTTCATGAGATCGGAATAATCCAAATAACCCTAAAGGTACAGAAGCCAGATGAATAAAACCCAAGGGTGAATTTTTTTTCCATCCAGAGAAGTTGTATTTCACAGCAGTTCTTACAATGCCCTGACTTTGGATTGAGGCCCTTCCTTGATTCTGGATATTACATCATTTCATTTCGGCTAATGTAAACACTCATCACCCTGCGCGTTGCAGGATTTTTCAGTACTGTTGGAGATTGGGCTTCACTTTGTGGGTCATTGTAGTGATTAATGGTTCCAGAAGGAAGTGCTGCAGGGAGAGGCTTTGCGGGAGTGGAAGAGGTGAGGCAGCTCCATGTGAGATTCTGCAAAGGGATTAAAATTTGGCAGCGGACTTGGTTTCTGTGCAGCCTCTGAGGCTGAGAGTCTCAGGAGAGGGAAGCAGGCTGTCAGCTGGGGTTTTGCAGGCTCTCATCCTGCCTTGAGAGTTGGTTGGCTCTTCCCTCTCTCTGCAGTACCCAATTTTACCTTCTTGAGGGATGGATGCGGATGCTGGAGGCTTAAAGGAGACAAGGTAAGAGTTCCCGTTGTCCAGGAAGTCCCCTAATGTTCTGAATGCATGGGATCCTGGGGCTGTTCCTTTACTCACACTGCTGTGCAGTGTTATTCAAGACACAATTCCTCTGAGACATTTCACAGAGAAGATCAGGGAAGTTTCTCTCCTGGTTAAGAAAGTTTCTAAGATGTTTTAACTCAAATACTTAACTGTAGAGACTCAAATTTTTCTTTCTTTAAAATCACATTTTTAATCTACAGGGTTTCCAAAAGAATCCTGCGGGTTTATTAGATGTTTGTTTTTTCTTCCTTTTATAATAGCCTGTGGTGGTGAATCAACATTTTGTTTAATGGAAACTTTTGTATTCTTCAGGATACTAGCTTTTGCGTAAGTTGGTCATCTTTTTACAGATTTGATTTGTTTTATTTTTCCCTTTTTTGTCTGTTGACTTTTGTGAATTTTATACTGGTCAGGAATATCCTTAAGTATAACTAATTTTTAAAAGGAAAATACTATACTTAGGAATTCAATGTGATCATATTTGATAGCATCCCTGGTTGAGATGAACTACATGTTTTTTTATGCTTCAAATATATCTTGTTTAAAAATTTTCAGTGCAAATGTCCATAGTTTGTGGGAAAGGCGATGCAGTCTGTCGTGTGGTTAAACTGTTTATTCACAAACAAGTGTGTTAGACCTTTGATAAGGTGACTCAAGAAGAGCTCATTGGAACAGTAGTTTTCTGCTCACCACCAACTCAATTCCAAATTCTGTTCATTTTCTTAAAAAAAAAATCTGAGTTAAAAATAACCTAGAATAAAACTTGAAAACTGTTTTGTTTCTCTGTATTTGGCTAACTTCATTGCAAAGTACTATGTTTAAGGAATTCAAGCTATGAATACTACTACTCTTGAAATGGTTCACAGTTCTTTCTGTGAATTTCTATAACCCTTTTCAAGAGCATATGATGTTTTATGAGTATTAGGATTACAATTTCAATTGAGTGTTTGTTCCTTCTACAACCCTAGGAGACAGATAACAACACTAAGAAAGTAACATGAGAAATCCTGTTAGTTTCCTGACACAAGGTCCTTTTTCTTGTGTCTACAGCGTGGAGTTGTCAAAGTGAGGAAAGGGGGCCACTTGGTACAGCTCATTACAGTGGGGGTGTGTGGTAGGCGTGGATGCCTGTGGCTGTTGTGGCAGCGGGTAGAGCCAGGGACTCCTGATCCCTATTATTTATTGAAAGTAATTGTTTTTGCAGATGACTCCAACCCTGCAACTTTGGTTAGGTGAGACGTCTGTCTTTGCATCCAGTTGTTCTTACTGTGTTTGTTTGATGAGCCTCTTTAGTTCATGCAGTACTCTCTTCTTTCTTTGGGAAACAGATTGGCAATAGAGTTTTTGCATTTTGTTTTACTTTAACCTAGCATGTTAGCCATTGTGTTTGCTTTTAGTGGCTAATAAGAATTTGAGAAGAAAGTGAGAGTAGTTGTAATCTTTAGGAAAACAAAATCATCCCAAGGGTTAAAACAGTCAAACTCTTAATTATGCAGTGTCCACTGTCTTCTGATTATTGAAGAATCTAGAAAAGCTATTGTTACAAGTGCTTCCCATAACAGCCTTAAAAATTATCATTTAGTATAGTGTGTAAATGGTAAAGCCTGATGTACTGACTGTACTCATTGTCATATCAACATCTTATTCAGGGGTATCCTTAGTCCTCTAATATTTTCATAAGACCAAAATTAAATCTGAATTTTCATTGTATTACCTTATCCCCATTCTGTCTTCTTCCTCTTGTCATTTTGGAGAGAGGGGAAATTTTCTAGGTAAACAGTCAAAGAACAATTGCCATGAGTTATCCTTTCCTTCTTAAAATGCTCTGGGTAAAGGTTCCACTTATTTGTTGTTTTTGTACCTATTGAAATGATAAGACATGGGATGGGGTTGGCTAAAAAACAGTTGAACAGTACAAAAAGATAAATAATGAAAAGTCTCTTCCAGGGATCCCAGACACCCAGGCAGTGTCTGAAAGAATTTGGAAAAGGAGTAAATAGCGCTTTAGAACCCTACCTCCAGACTTCATCAAACTTAGTGTACCTAAGCTATGCCTGCAGAGTTGATTGAAACACAGCTTCCTGGAAGCCATCCCAGAGGTTCTGGTTCTAGAAAACTGGGGTTAGGCCCTTGAATTTGTACTTCTAGCAGTTTTCCAGGTGCTGATGCTGCCATTGGGACCATATGTCGAATGGCACTGGTTTAAAGCAAAGGCTCCCTTCTTCTGTGTCCATTTTTCACTTTTCCATCTCTAGTTTTCAGAATGCCTTCTGTTGAAATGAATAGTCACAGTAACCTACTGGGAGAAAGCTGCGGCAACAAGTAAATCCCACGTCTGTAATTAGAATTTGGGTGGAGAGAGCGGTAGTGATGGAGAAAGATAAGTCTGTGTGAATAACTATGGTATGTGATACATACACACTCAGTGAAGGGCATTGCCCTACAGCTGGGTCATGGTAGGTTCTAACCTCGGTTATAGTCTGAAATGACTCCATCCACTCATGTGAGCATAGCGTCCATTAGAAATCTCTTTTTATAGGCCATAATTCTGAAAACATGTACACTAATGATATGCACACATGTGTGCTTGAAAAATGACCCTGTCTCTGCCCCATTCACCTCTGCTTCCCCACGAAGGCCATTACATCTGCTTTGTCCTGTGGCAAATGACACAAGTGGATATGCTTCACACGAGTGAACACGGGTGACACTTTGGTATTGGGCAGAGTGTTTTTTCCATGAGACCAGCCCGAGCTGAAAGTAGGTTTATTCTCTTTGATGTATTGGCTCAATAAATGTTTCCTAGAGGCCTTATGTGCTACACACTGCTGGGCCCTGAGATGTAGCAGTGAAGCAGACA